>ML314576.1:0-45636 GCA_005239505.1 Nicotiana paniculata | reverse complement strand
CACGACAAATAATAAACACATGTGCAATTCAATAATATATAATAGAAATAACGGCAGGAAGTATACAGTTAAGTACAAATACGGGGAGAAAATGCTAGGGTACAAAAGGGGAGAACACTTATTGAGTAACAGAAGATGACAACCGACTAGTATCAAAATAACAACAGGGAACAAGCAAGTGCACGACATCACCCTTCGTGTTTTACTCTCGTTCTCACCAAAGCAAGTGCACGGCATCACCCTTCGTGCTTTACTCTCATTCTCACCAAAACAAGTGCATGACATCACTCTTCGTGCTTTTACCTCACAATGTCATGGCACGGTATTATCCTTCGTGCATTATCTCTCATATCATGGCATGACATCACCCTTCGTGCTTTACTCTCATTCTCACGAAAACAAGTGCATGACATCACTCTTCGTGCTTTTACCTCACAATGTCATGGCACGGTATTATCCTTCGTGCATTATCTCTCATATCATGGCATGACATCACCCTTCGTGCTTTTAAAATCACAACATCGGCACGGCATTAACCTTCATGCTTTTAAATATAAAACAATGGCACGACATCACCCTTCGTGCTTTACACTCTTCCTCACCCAAACAATAACCAGAACACAATTTGGCAAGGAAGAACCACAATACATACCATAATTTTTACAACATCCCGGCAAGGGAACAATAATAGAAATATCACCATCCCGGCAAGGGACACAGCTATAACCAATCTCAATGAACGTACAACATAACCAAATAATCCTCAACCGAACAACTAATCACAGTGTTCACAACCAAGTATTTCCAACAATTGAATAATCTCCAAACTGAAATCTATTTCATAACACAGTGGATATCGAAGAAAAACACATATACTATATGTTGTGACTCACGGACATGCTTGAAAACAAGTTATAGGTACTCGTCACCTAACCTATACATTGAACATGATAATAACACGTAGCACATATGACTCAACACCTATTCCCTCAAGCTAATATAGATTTCCCAACATTCTTCCAAAAATTCCAAAATTCGACCCCGGGTCTGCTTGGTCGAAACACGAGGTTCGGACCAAAACCCGATCACCCATTCTCCCACGAGCCCGAATATGTAATTTATTTTGAAATCCAACCCCAAAACGAGGTCAAATTCCCAAATAATCAAAAAGCCCTAACTCTACCCAAATCCCTAATTTTTCTACCCTAAATCCCATGTTTTAGGCCTAGAAATCTAATGGGTGTTGATAAATATTGAAGTAAATGAGTTTAGGATTACATACCTATGAAGTTGTGGTGAAGTTTTCTTGCAAAAATCGCCCAAGATGAAGAGGAGAAGAAGAAATTATGAAATTTGGGTCTAATCGCGTAATGTGTTCTGTTTTGGGTATATAAAAATGACTGGGTAAAATTACTCTCCGCATTCGCGGGCCCCAGGTCGCGTTCGCGAAAGGTTGGTTACATAGACCTGTGCGTTCTCGGGCCCCAGGCCACGTTCGCGAAAGGTTGGTTACACAGACCTGTGCGTTCGCGGTTGTAGGGTCGCGTTCGCACAGGGTATTTTACACCCAACCCCTATCTATTCCCCCCCCCCTAAGGTAGTGCGGTCGCGATCTAACCCATGAGATCGCACAGTTGTCCCTGACCTACACTCCGCGTTCGCATTCGTATGGGTGCGTTTGCACTGAGTAAAGACTGCCCTGCCCCCAGCCCTCTCTAAACCTATGCGTTCGCACCCCCTTATGTGCGTTCGCATAGAGTAATTTCCACTCAGACCTCTATAACCATGTGCGTTCGCATAAGGTAAAATACCTGGACACCAGAAAAAGGCATTAAACACTAGATTTTTCTATGTTTTTGCATTCCGACACCTACCCGAAACTCACCCGAGCCCTAGGAGTTCAAAACCAAATACACACACAACCTCATAAACATCCTACAGACTTATTCAAGTAATTAAACCACCCAAATAACATCATAAACATCGAATCAAACCTCAAAATCTATAGAAATTCTCAAAAACTTCATAAACTTCAAATTTTTCCAATTTTGATCCGAAACACGTCAAACCAAGTCTGTTTCTTACCAAATTTTACAGATAGCACATAATAATCATATTGAACCTGTTTCGGGCTCCGGAACCATAATACGGGCCCGATAACACATGTTTCACATCAAATTCCATTTTCAAAAGCCTTTATATTTTTCAGAAAATAATTTTCTTTAAAAATTCATTTCTCGGACTTGGGACCTCGGAATTCGATTTCGGACATACGCCTAAGTGCCATATTTTACTACGGATCCTCCGGGACCGTGAAATCACGGGTCTGAGTCCGTTTACCAAAAATGTTTACTAAAGTCAACTTTATTCCAATTTCAACACAAAAATATCATTTTTATCAATTTTTCACATAACGGCTTCCCGGCTACACGCCCGGGCTGCATGAAAATCAAGGTGAGATATAAGGAGTCTTTCATGTCCTCGGAACACAGATTTAGCTAAAATAACACGGGATGACCTTTTGGGTCATCACAATCTCCATTTATGTTCCTCTATAATTAATCTTCTTCATTTATGTTTCTCTATAAATCACCACCATTCTTCACCAAATTAGAAAACCTCACATTCCCTTCAAGTTGGAGGGTGGAGGAACAACCCCCAACTTGCCCAAAGCAGATCGATGGCTAGGGCCAGAAAGGGGTTTTGTCAATACATTTGCAATTTGAGCAATTGAAGGAACAAAAGACAAAGAGATGAGCCCAGCAAGGTATTGTTGACGCATAAAGTGGCAATCGAGGTCCACATGTTTGGTGCGCTCGTGAAAAACTGGGTTTTTATGGATCGCCGCTTGGTTGTCAGAATGAAGCGGCAATGGAAGGGAAAGAGGAATAGATCACCAAGTAAACGAACAAACCAAGTGATCTCAGCAACTACGCGGCGCATCAACCTATACTCCACTTCAACCGACAAAAGAGACACCAAAGATTGCTTTTTGGAGTTCCAAGAGACCGGAGATCCACCCAAAGTAATAAAATAGACACTAATCGACCTCCGGGATTCAGGGCATGTCCCCAATCCCAGTCGCAAAAATCTAGAAGATTAAAAGAAGGCCCTGCAGACATAAAGATCCACATACCTGGGTCTGTGAGTAAATATTTGAGACAAAAAAGAGCATCATCAAAATGTGGTTGTTGAGGAGATTGCATATATTGGCTTAAATGTTGAACTGCAAAGGAAAGATCAGGTTGTGTGTGTGTGAGAAAATTCAAGTTGCCAAGGAGTTTTCGACAAATTGTGGGATATGTTAACAACACACCATCCGGAGCTTGTAACAAGGATCAAGGGGAGATGGTGTAGGTTTCAAATCGAGACAACTAAATTCAGCAAGTAAATCGAGGGTAAATTTCGTTTGACTCAAAATTATCCCCTGTGGCTCTCTAATAATTTCCATTCCTAGGAAATAATGAGCTTGTCCTAAACCTTTGATCTTGAACTCAAGAGTCAAGAAAACTTCTGAGAGGGTCTAGTTCTCCGGGATCATCTCCAGTAAGTAAAATGTCGTCGACATAAACTGCAATAATAGAAAACTTTCCGTATGAATTTTTAAAGAATAGTGAATAATCATTGAGTGAGTGAGAGTAACCCTTGAATTTTAAGGCATCTGTAAGTCTGGCATACCATTGCCTAGAGGCTTGCCATAAACCATACAAAGATTTCTTAAGTTTGCATACATGATTAGGAGTAGGTGGTTGCATTCCAACAGGGAACTTCATGTACACTTCCTCCTGTAAATCTCTATGGAGGAAGGCATTATTAATATCCAATTGTGAAATACCCCAATTTCTTTTAAGTGCAATAGCTAAAAGACATATTATAATAGTCATCCTGACAACTAGGGAAAAAGTCTCAGTAAAATCAATCCCCTCTCGTTGTGAATCACCTCTAATAAATAGTCGAGACTTGAACCTTTCAACTGAACCATCTTGCTTATATTTCACCTTATAGACCCATTTACATGCTAAGGATTTCTTGTCTTTAGGCAATTCCACAACCTCCCAAGTCTTGTTAGATTCCAAAGCTGCAAATTCGTTGGACATTGCTTCCTGCCAGCCTGGGTGTAAGGAAGCCTGGGAATATGTGGTAGGTTCAGAAACATAGGAATTTGCGTTTAAAAGAGACTGATTAGAATGAGTTAGAGCAGAAAATGGCAACACGGTAGGAGGAACACGTGAAGCAAAGCAATTTGGAGTGAGGTCAGTTAAGAAAACTGTATTACAAACATAATCAGACAAATAATTGGGAAGATGATGTTCTCTAGTTGATCTTCTAAGTGCAGGTTCAGAAATAAGAGAGGGAAGAATAAAATGGATAGGTGTAGAACCTTAGATGTAAAGGGAGTAACCAGAGGTGAGATGGGTGTCTTAGATTTAGAAGGGGTGTGCATAGGGATATCTGGAGAGTACTGGATGTCCTGGAGAGTGTTGAAGTAGCAGGAGGAGAAGAGTTTTGAATGGCAGAAGGTAAGGAAGTTGGAAGTATAGGAAGATTCACTGGATGTGCAAGTACATGTGCCAAGGTTTTAGTAGGGAAAATGTGAGTTGGAGAACTAGTAGACGAAAAAGGGAATACAGTCTCATGAAACACCACATCTCTGGAAACAAAAATTGTCTTAGTTTCCAAGTTGAGAAATTTATATCCCTTTTTCCCAAAAGGATACCCCAAAAATATGCACTTGATAGCCCTAGGATCCAACTTGGATCTATGTACTGGAAGGGTAGAAGCATAACAGAGGCATCCTTTCTCTTTAGACAGTCATAAGAGGGAGGTTTTTCATACATTACTTCATAGGGAGTTTTCATTTTCAGTACCTTAGAAGGGAACCTATTAATTAAAAAAGTGGTCGTTAGCAAGCATTCTCCCCAAAATTGAAATGGTAAATTAGAATTGTAAAGAAGAGCTCTACATGTTTCAAGTAGGTGCCTATGTTTCCTCTCAACAATACCATTTTGCTGGGGAGAGGAGACACAACTAGTTTAATGTACAATAACCTATGAAGAAAGAAACTGTGAGGTTTGGTGAGTGCTTCCTAGTTCTAAAGCATTATTAGATTTGATGACTTTTGTTTTGGATTGAAAATGCCTTTCTATCATGCTAATAAATTGTTTAAGAATTGTGAAAGCATTGGACTTAGTACTAAGAAGAAAAGTCCAAGTCCCTCTGCTATAATCATTTACTATGGTCAAAAAATACCTGAAACCATCATGAGTTTGTGTTTTATAAGGCCCCCAAGTATCCACATGAATTAGATCAAAGATTTTCTTAGAAGAAATGGAACTAGTGGGAAAGGGTAATTTAGTTTGTCTAACTTTAACACAAAAATCACAAGGCAAAATATCAGGAGAACTATTAGAACAAAGATAGAAGGAATATTTATCATATTAGAAAATTGGATATGACCCAATCTGTTGTGCCAAAGGCTTACATCAGGAATAACAACTCCTTAAAATGAACTAGAATCTGAAAATTTATCGCTAACAATCTTCTTGGAAAGAGAACTATTAATAACCTTATGACTATGATTAACTTGAGATATAGGTTTGGCTTGAGGTGGTTTGATATGCAACAGATATAATCCCTGCTTCAGCTTACCAAGCACCACTGGCCTCTTCATTTAAGGGGCCTGCAAAATGGCACCAAAAGAGGTAAAGGTCAGGATATAATTGAAATGTTTGCATAACTTGTGAACAGATAATAGATTGAATTTGGAAGTTGAAATAAATAAGACATGTGTAAGAGTAAAACCAGGCATGATGGTCACACATCCTGATTGTCTGACCAAAACTTTAAGAGAATTAGGGAGAGTAACAAATAAGGGTCTAGGAAGGTATGTAACATAAAACAAAAGGCTCAGATTTGAGGTCATGTGTTTTGTAGCTCCTGAGTCTAAAATCCAAGAAATAGAGTTTAAAGATAGAAGGAGTGAAGTAGAGGTGAGAATAGAGACAAGTATACCAGCGCAATTTGCAGTTGTAATGTCCTCAGAAACCTTTTCAGCCTGTGTGCCAAGTTTGACATGCTGAAGTAGCTGATAGAGATTGTGAAATTGATCCTGGGTCATAGGCTTATCTCTTGTATTCACTCCCTGTCCTCCATTGTCATCAGTGCTAAGAACAACATTGATCTTGGCTCCAGGTGCAAATCTTTTGTTCTTAGTAAATTTGAAATCAACTGGAAACCCAATGAGCTTGTAGCAATTTTCGATTGTGTGATTCTGTTTCTTACAGTAAGAACAAAACTGAGCATTTTTCTTCCATCTCCATATCCCTGAGCGTTTTTCTTTGGTTCTGCATATCCCTTTTTATCAGAGTTGAATTTTTGACCACCATATTGTTGTTTTGTAGCTAAGAAAGCAACTTCTCTAGGGTGTTGTGAGATATGGACCTCTCTCTGCTTCTCATCCCTGATGAGAAGAGAGTAAGCTTGGTTCAAAGAAGGTATAGGTGAAAGCATTAATAGACTGCTCCTTGGTCCATAATAGGAGTCATTCAGTCCCATAAGGAACTGGATAAGCCGCCCATCTTGTTGAGATTTGATGGTGTTGCCCTTGCCACCACAATGACAGTCACAAGTATAGTGTTGACATGTATCTAAGTTGTCAAGCTCATCCCAGAGCCTCTTCAACTTAGTGTAGTACCCTGCAATGTCCAAGTTCTCTTGATCTAGCTCACTGATTTGTTTTTGTAGGTGATAGAGCTGAGGGCCATTTCTTTGGCCAAACCTTTCCTCAAGCTCATTCCATATCTGTTGATCAGTCTTAGAGTAGAGTACACTATCTGCTATATTTTTGGAGAGTGCATTTAACATCTAAGATATCACCATGTTGTTGCAGCGAGCCCATGATTTGAAGGAATTAGGGGAAATCTTAGGTTGAGAATGGAGTCATCAATGAAGCCAACCTTATTTCTGGTTGATAAAGCAATAAGTATCCCTCTGCGCCAACCTCCATATCCCTTTCCATCGAAAACAGTGTTCACAAGCAGCATTCCTGGTGAATTTGATGGATGGAGATAAAAGGAATGACTGGGGTCAATAGCAGTTTTTCCAGCATCAGTCCCAGCAAGATCTGTGACTTGGGGTGTGCTTGAAGAAGAAATGGATTTGTCACCCATTGAAAAGGAAACAGAAAGGTCTCAAAATAAAGATGAAGAAGAGGAAAGCAAGAACTAAAAAGGAATCGTGCTCTAAAGCTCTGATACCATGATGAAATTGTAAATGAAAGACGTGAATTGTAGAAAATTCTTTCTTCTGATGATTTTTCTCAATGATTTGTACAAGTATATATACAGTGAAAACAAAAAAAAAAAGAATATTCCTATGTATTCCTATTTGTCCACCTGTCTAGTTTCTACTTGTTATTGTATAACAAACTAACTACCTATGAAGATAAATACAAGAATATATTTACAGCTAAATTATTGTAAGTCCACGTGTACAATTTATTTATCTAGAGTCTTCATAGGTTCTGCCACATGGACGCTCATGATTTAATTCATCAAGTCAATAATGAAATGTGGTGATTAATTTAGTCCACAAGATATACTCTTTTCTTGTAAAGACCAAAAACACTTAGCTTCCTTGTCTGAAACGTGAGCTTTATTTTCTCTGTTCTTCATCTTCATTTCTTCATCTTCTTCATTTATGTTTCTCTGTAAATCACCACAATTTTTCACCAAATTAGAAAACCTCACACCAACACTTGGTAGAAGATATGGTTTCATAAAAATGAAGTTTATTACTCCCTTTGATTTAATTTCGATGACAGACAAACTTTCCTTCTTAGTCCGTTCCAAAAAGAATGACATATTTCCACAATTGAAAATAATTTAATTTTTAAATTCTTTTTTACCCATTTTACGCTTAATGAGAAGCTTTTAAAACCACACAAATATCATGGCCCCACAACGTTTTTACCCTTAAGCTTTTAAGACCACACGTTTCAAAAAAAATTCTTAAACTCAATGTCGAGTCAAACTACCTCATCTAAATAGAAAATGGAGGGAGTAGTTTTTAAGTAAGTACTTAGCTCAACAAGAAATTTCCTTACCTAACTTTTAGTCGGACTATATCCGACAATATTTTATATTGAATGAATAATGGATCCGGATCCTAAAAATAATAATGCTTTAGAATGAGCATGAGTAATCAAATGAAATAAAGCATTTTGTTAAGAACCCATACCTAGAGGCTAGAGCTAACATCATGTAACTCAATTGAGACATTGTGAAATTGGCTAAACCCCTCTTAATGTCTTTTTTAGCGAGAGGTAAGTAGCTCCTAATAGTACTGTTATTATTCCTATAATTGAGATCAAATACATTATGTAAAGTATAACTTTGAAAAGAGAAAAGAACCAAGCTACAGGAAAATTTTCATCTTCATTTTACTTATTTTATAAACTTGTTCACAAGTACAATCCGATGGCTTAACCCGCTTTGTTCAATTATTTACAAGTTTAGCTAATCATGCTAACTTGATACTATCTTCATTCTACCTATTTTGTTAAATTATTTTTTTTATTAAGGTTAAGTGTTTCCTTAAGCTACACGATGATAGAGTATATAGTCGAACCTCTCTATAACAGCCTCATTTATTCACAATAATTTTGGGTGTTATAGTGAATTGTTATAGAGAACATATAATTATAACATAACATAAAAATTGGTTCCGAAAAAAATTAAGTTTTATAGTGAAATGTTGTTATATAAGAATATTGTTATAGAGAGATTTGACTGTACTTTCTAACAAGACAGCCGATTGAGAAAAATATGGTGCTCCTGCTCCAAACTGATTTGGCTAAAGGTGCATTGTTGATATACTGTTGAAATAGTTATTTATTAGAATTGTAAGCATAGTTTTCTTAGTCAAGGCAAATATAGCGGCTTTGGAATAATCTTCTATAGGAGAATGAGGACAAAGGTTGATAATAAAGAGTAGCGAATAAGTTATTGTTTTTGAATTTTTGGGAGTCTGAAAAATTCCAAAATTTATCTTCAAGTGAAAATTAAAAATTTCATGATCAAACGCTGATTTCGAGAAAAATGAATTTCTTTTGAAAAAAAGTGAAAAATTTTGTACGGCCAAACGACCCCTTAAATACCAGATTTTGTGTTTAGAAGGTTTTGAACCTTTGACGGGTGCTTAATCTACACATCACGTGCTACGTCCTTACCAATCAACCCAAAGCCTTGGAGACACAGAGCCATGACATATAGTGATACGAAAAGGACAGCTCGATGCACAACGCACTATGAATGGGTCCGGAAAAGGACTAGAACACATTGATTTTTATATACACAACCTTCCCTTGCAATTATGTACGAAGTTATTTCTGTGGCTTGAGCCTCTAACCTCGGTTACGTCGCAGCAACTTCTACCGTTGCACAAGGCTCCCTTTCATCTACTTAAAATGATACTGATTTGAGTAATGCTTTACTACATACCTTACGGACAATCAGAAAGCCATGTTACCTTAGGGAACTAAAACATATTGTCAAACTGTATACAATGAAAAAGGACAACAACAAGACAAATAGAAAGATTACAATTTCCGTGACAAATTTCACTACACAAAAGTTCCTTCCTACAAAGTGCATTGCAAAAGAGAACAGAAGAGGAAACTATTTACGTTCCCCTTGATTGTAATACTTGGTCTAAGTCTCACCTCCTACATCTCCAAGCAGATACTGAGAAAAGAGCGCGATCCTGCCAGCAAATCACCACGCAACCATTCTCTTCTTTGATCTTGTATCCGTCACAACTATAACTCTGCAACAATCTCCTTGCCTGCAACATTGCATAATAGCTCAGAGGCACATTCTTGAAACCGGCTCCATCGAATCTTTGAAACCATTTATCCAGCTTTTCGTGCCTTTCCTTCCGCTCGACTCCCTCACACGCTACAATATTCTTGATTTCCTCGCCGAATAGCATTTTCTCGACCTTTAATCGCTCTAATGATGTTCTCTGTAGTGTGAACTCAAGACAGTCGAATAATGCAGCGAAAAAATATAATGACTCAGATAGCCTTTCCATAAGGGTCGTTCCGTTGTGGTTCGAGTCTTGTTCCGTCACCACCATGACCTTTGGAGACAAACCCCACAATGCGTGGAGGAATCCGTCCATCTTTGCTGATGCAGTTGGAGATAGAGGAGATGAAGATGCTGATTCATTTCCCGGACTAAAAACATTAGTTGTTTCCTTTTCGAGCAAGTCCCCTAAAGTATTTTGGTTGAGTAATGCCCTTTGCAAGTGAAGGCCATTCATATGCTTGAAAGCCAAAGGGGATTTCTTTTGGGGTTCATCATCATGTGCAAGAAGAGTGTGCAATTGCATAACTGAACTAATCGCCAACGCCTCCCCGGTTTTAACTCGTAGTTTTTCAACATCAAGATTTTCCAATTTGCTAACTACCTGATGGAACTGAAAAGGGATATCCAACTTTTCAGCTTCTTCTGTTAGAACATGTGCTATTTGCTCTAAAACTTCCTTTTGCTGATGAACCCCCGTAATCCGCAAATGGGGCGGTCCTTCAGGGCGCGCGCTCAAGTCCTGAAGCAGCGCGCGCCACTGAAGGGGTTCAGAAGCATTGAGATCAACAATATGAACCATTTTTTCTCCTTCCATAGCTTCGATGATCGCTTGATTCGTGATCAAAGAAGCTACTTTCAAGAACGGAAAGTACTCGAAAAACATTTTCTTGACCAGTATGTCTTCTGATACGATCGATAACTTAGTCGAATGCAAGGCCTTATAAATACCAGGCCAAGATCTCAGTATCCTATCAGCAAGCGCCTCAGCGAAATACGAGGCGATTCGCTGCATTGTATCTCCATTAGGAGAAGCTAACTGAGAAATTTGGTCAAGTGCAATGTTAGCATTCTCAAGATTGCCAGCAGCCACATGGTTAGCACAAGTGAGCAAAAGGTGAATTAGATATAAACCTCTTTCCTCAGATTTCAGCTCCTTGAGCCAATGGTATGGTGAATTAAAACTAGGTGAAAGTGAAATCATTGGAATGTTTTGAAGAGGTGATGATGAGGTCACAGATGATGAACCATCATCTTGTAACATTGTCACAAATTTACACAAAAAAAGGGGCCAAAAAATAGTTTTAAAAAAAAACTTTGGTAATTTCTTGAAATCAAGACTCGGGATTTCCCAATAAAGATTCTTGAAAAAAAAAAGATTCAAAATTTCCTAATAAATCAGAATGAAAGAACAAAAGAGAAAGTGTACTAGAAGATTAAGAACAGGTCAAACAAGAAAATGAGTGTGAATTCAGAACCATTTCAAATCCAAACTAAAGAAGCTAAGCCAAAAAAAAATGCAATTACTTCAATTGGACTAAAAAATCCAGGGCCCACTTACATTTACAAGACAGAAAATAGAGTTAAAAAGAGATAAAATTTGCAAAAAAGGACAAACTTTGCAAGAAATGACCAATTCACCTGGCGGAAAACAGAGCTAAAATTCGAAATGACCAATTCACCAGGCGTAAAACAGAGCTAAAATTTGCAAAAAAAGGACAAACTTTGCAAGAAATGACCAATTCATCAGGCAGAAAACAGAGCAATAGTCCCAAAAAGGACAAATTTGGCAAGAACTCACCAACAAGATAAAGATTCAGAAATTCCTTTCTGGGTTATTTAGTTCATCAAAAACCCAGAAAAAGTACCACAATAATTCACCAAAAAAGCTCTAACTTTTACAAGGAAATTTTGGCAAGAACAAGTTCAAGATTGTAGTTTTGTGTGTAAATTTGTTTGGTGAAGATATAGAGAGAGAGGAATTGGAGTTTTAGGGAGCTCAATTAAAGCTGTGTAGTGAGAGAGAGAGAGAGAGAGAGAGAGAGATGAAGTTAAAGAGAGTTTGTTTTGTTGTCGACAAAGCGTGGGGTTTGTTTTTGTCGGTAATGTTTTGGTGTTGTGTTTTCTTGCGTATTTCAGAAGAATATGGAATTTGTGAAAAACAGAGCCCTCTGTTCTTGTTTTTGCCTTTTTGTGTTTTAGGTTTTTCCAAAACTACGTGTCTCATTGTTTATCATTGTTGCTTTTCCTTCATGTAACCGTTGTTCAAATTGATTTGTTTTTTGAGTTAAACCTTTAAGATTTTAAATAGAAAAAACTTTTTTTATTTTATACATATTATGTATTATAATTTTGTGAATTTTATACATAAATTTATATTTCATATTAGAAATACTAAGTTCAAATGCATCCGACGTCCTGCATTCGCATTTGTATTTATACAGTGGCAGAACTAGAAATTTCACTAAGGATTATCATAACAACAATAACAATAAATTTAGTGAAATCCAACAAGTGGGGTCTGACCTTCTTGGGAGGGTAAAGATATACGCAGACCTTACTCCTACCGTATGACAGTAGAGAGACTGTTTTCGAAAGACTCTCGGCTTAAGAGAAGGGTTGTCAAAATATAAAAAAGTAAACACACGAAGAAAATAACGAGAATCAACATCTTTTTGTGTGTGTATATATATAATTTATTGACTTAATTAAACAGTATAATTTTTCGACGAAAGGTGTATCAACGGACATCCTTAGCATAAATTGTCTCTGCCAATGCTTGTATGCACTTTAAATTTCAAGTTAAAATCTAAAAGTATAGATATTATCATTCATATGCATCAACTATTGAAAAATTTGATAAAAAAATTATCTAAAAATTTAAACTGTTAAAAAAAATATACTTTTAATTACCAAAGTATATAATATATCAACTCCAAATTCATCTCACCAACCCTTTTTCTCTCTCAAATCTCATCATCTTGTAAAAATGTTACTATATTTTGCCAATCACTAGAAGATAAAAAGAAAAGATAGAGTAGATGAAAACCATACATTGGTCTTTGCTTTGACAATATGTTCAAGGAAAAAATGTTCACTTAGTCTAGGTAAATACAAGAACAACCCACCCCCACTCCCACCCCCCCCCACCCCAAAAAACCTAACCCCACCTCCTTATAAAGTGTGGAACAACTTTTTTGGTTGTATGTTTGTCACTACCTAAAGTGGACAAGGAATCAGGGTGGCTAAAAGATAAATAATTCTGAAAAAGACACTAAAATCCAAATATGTCCTAACAAAAGGACAGAAAAAAAATGACATCACTTACTTTGTTTCATTGTGGGACAAGTGTGTGAGAATTGCAAGAACAAAAGACAATTCAAACTTGGTCTTTATCTTCTTCTCTCTTTACTCAAAAATAAATTTAGAAAAAACACAAATTAAGACAAAGAGACAAAGGCTTTTAAGAACCGGCCAAAAGTAGACAGCACATTCATGTTTTGTCATTTACTTGTTAGACTCTTAGCCCCAAAGAATTGAAATTTTGGCCACTTCTTGATAAACCCAATGGGGATTTTTGGAATTTAGCCAACCACTTTGCTGTTTTGTACTGAAGGATCCAAGACAAGTATTTAATGCTTCATATAAACCTTTGGACACTTTTGAAAAATAATCTTTTACTTTTCTTTTCTTTTCTTTTTTGTTTTTATTACAAAATTCAATACACCCTTTTTGATTTCTCTTCTGATGTTCGATATTCAAGTTTGATTCAAATTCGCTCCATATAGGGCTCATTCCTATCAATAAAAATTTATTCTCGTAGCTCAAACCTTCTACTTTTAATTAAGGATGGAGATGAATCTTATTCGTGCCACCATAAATTTTAATATGTCATAATTCAAAATTTCCACCGTCAGGATCGCGATGACGCCTAACATCACATTTGCCAGGCAGACCAACGTTAGAGATTGTTAGCCATTTATGTCCATTTTCAGTAATTAATAGCAATTAAACAAAATAAAACGAAATAACTGTAAGGTAAATATATGCATCGATGTCATTTATATTCTATTCCTCTCAGAAATCTGGTGTCACAATTTCACGAACACACTATGATTTTCTACAAATATGAGTCTGAAAGAAATTTACATGTGTCTTTGGAAAGGAAGAAAAACAGAAATAAAGAGATGTAGAAAGGGACACCAGCAGGACTACCTTGGGTCTCCAACTGTGAACCTGAGCCAAGTCTCTCAGTCAGTCACAGCCTGCTCCGAAATCTGCACAAGAAATGTAGAGTGCAGTATCAGTACAACCGACCCCGTGTACTGATAATTGCCGAACCTAACCTCGACAAAGGTTTGACGAAACTACGGCGGGACACCCATAATATATATATATATATATATATATATATATATATATATATATATATGCTACAGACTACAAATAATTAGACATGAAAGGAGAACAGTAACTTCAAAGCAGTAAATTACAATATTGAATACGTAACCTCAGTGTTTTATTAATATCCAGCTATAACCAATCATTAGGCGAAATGTAAAACATCGAATAACTTACACAGCCAGCGAGAATAAATAACCACATATATTGATGCGGCATGCATCCCCATCCCACCAATCCTCCCTTATTCCCCCGTAATAATTTTAATAAAAGTAAATAATGTAAATATATGTTGCGGCGTGCAACCCGATCCCACCATATATCAATGTCAACATAATAGTTTACCTTTATTACTCTATTTCAATCCACCCTTATTCCTCCTGTTATGGCGTGCAACCCTATCCCACCGAGTAACCATATCCATCCTTATTCCTCCTCATAAATCCTCCCTTATTCCTCATGTTGCAGCGTGCAACCCGATCCCACCATATCATAATAAATTCCACAAAGTGTATAGATTTTTCATAAAATTAACACAAGGCCCTTTACCAACACTTGAAATTTAGAGCAAAGCAACCGGAGCCGTATAAACAATAAAACTCATAAGTTACTACTACTCAGCGAGACCAAACCAGGATATCACAGAAATTTACCAATAAGAATAGTGTAAACCAATAAAATGAGAAGCAATAATCCTACGGGGGAGCAAATACCCAACATGTAACAATTAAGCACAGAATTACAGTTAGACATGTAACAAGTAAAGCAAGAAGGGAAACAATATAAGGAAAAACGGGAGAAAACAGGTAAAACAGGTAAATTGGCGGCACATAGGTACTCGTCACTTCACGTATACACCACTCACATGATTTATCACATAACAAACAATTCAAAGGTTCCTAAACACTCAAGTCAATGTTAGACACAACACTTACCTCGCTCCAAATATCACTCAACGTTCAATCACAACCTTACCTTACAAATTAGCCTCCGAGCCAAAAATATCTAGCAAATTACCAACCAAATGATTCAAAATAGGCCTTAGAAATCACCCACGATAACTACGGTTTAATTTAGTTCATTTTTTGAAAAAGTCAATAAAAGTCAACACCCCTGCCCGCTTGGTCCAAACCCGAAATTCGGACAAAAAACCGATTACCCATTCACCCCGAGTCCGGATATATAATCGGTTTTGAAATCCGACCTCAATTTGAGGTCTAAATCCCCAAATTTTGAAATACCTAGTTTTTACACAAAAATCCCCAATTCCACCGTGAAAACCTTAGATTTTAGGTTGAAATCTTGAAAAATAAAGTGGAAGATTGAAAAAAATGAGTTAAGAATCACTTATCTATAATTTGAAGAAGAAGTTGCCTTTGAAAATTCGCCTAAAGGGTTTCTAGTGTTTGAAAATGTTGAAAAATGAGAAAATTCCCGTCTAAGTAGAGACCCATCAGTTGCAAATGTCGCATTTGCGACCAGAGCTTCACAATTGCGAAGCTCGCAAATGTTTGGATGATTGTTATACGTTCTTTCATAATGTATCGTATCATATCGTATTGTATTGCATTATATTGTATTTTTTGATGAATAAAATATTTGGATAAATTGTAGCGTTTGCCGTCATTTCACGATGTCACGCACCAATAATGTGAAGAATAAACTTGCAACATTACTAAGAAAGAAGAGCAAGATGGGAGAAAAAAAATAAAGTAACGACGCCACCACACCAAATCTATCGTTACATAAAGTGACACTCTTCGTCGTTATGCAACGACGAATTTAACGTTACGATACAATAATATTTAAGTAACAATCAAAACAAATACTGTATTTAAAGTAATAATATGATGTCATACAATAGGTTAACAACCATCCAAACAAGCCGTAAAGGAAGAAGCACTCCTTGCCAATCTTTTTTTTTTTTTTTTCATTGCTCGAACTTGAGACTTCTATTTAAGGATAGAATTAAAAATTCATCATAAGTTAGTAATTTTTCACTGAAAATTATCCTACCACTACTGTTGCTTTTCTCTTTTATTCGAATTTGAGAATAGCAATGTAAACCAGCTCCTATAGACGGAGTTAACCAAAAAACATTACTATGAACGTAAATTATATAGCGTCTAATATTTGAATTTTATTTTTCTTAGAAGGACGGCCTTAATTATTAATTAAAAGTCTATCTCTAATGGCTAGAATTTAGGTTTAGACAAAATCTAATGAGGAAGTTTTTCTCAAAGATAGTCCAAAGTTATATCTGGATTCTCTTATTGAAAATTTTGAATGTGTTTCAAAGGTGACATATAAGTCAAACTAATAGCTGCAACACCCCTCGTTCATAGTGACCTCCACTTGGCTCGTGGCAATTGCATGTAAAGATTTCATTCGTCTTATTTGGTCGACCTCATTTAATTTATACTTATTTTTATAAAAATATATTTAATACCAATATTTAGGTAACTTCAAATATCACTTTCTTCTCAGTTGCTGATTTTTTTCTGTTGTTGCTTCTTCCCTACTGCTTCTTCTATTCTTCTCCCTTGTCTTAATCTGCCTCGGTGATAGATGGTTTGACGCACCACATTGAAGGGGAAATGCTAGGAAATGCCAGTTGAAATAGGATTGCACCAGGGATAAATTCTTAGCCCGTTTGTATTTTCCTTGGTTATTGATGAATGGACACATTACATTCATAGGAAGGTGTCATAGTGCATGTATTTACAAATGATATACTACTGATTGATGAGATGCAATACGGAGTTGATAATAGGCTGGAGGTTTGGAGACATATGCTGGAGTCTAAAGGTTTCAGGTTGAGCAGGACGAAGATAGAGTACTTAGAGTGTAAGTTCAACGATGTAACTCAAGAGGCTGACGTGGAAGTGAGGCTTGATTCACAAGTCATATTAAAGAGAAGTAGTTTCAAGTAACTTGAGTCTGTAATCCAAGGTAATGGGGGGGATTGATGATGATGTCTCGTGTCACGACCCAACCTATGGGCCGCGACGGGCACCCGGTACCTTACTCAACCGAGTACCAACATAACATATCTTTCTTATCATACTATCATGGGTAAATAGGCCAAAAGGGCCGTCATGAGATAACAAGAATAAAATATAAGTGCATACTAGGCACAATATGACCCAATATTATATAGAAACTTACACATGTGACATACGGGCCTATAAGGCTGACATGATCATTTGTAAACTCAAAACTAGGCCGACAAGGCCATACAAGTATCCATATACCTAACATCTGTCTACAAGCCTCTAAGACTACATAAATGTCATATAGGTCGGGACAGGACCCCGCCATACCAGTCAATACATATCCCAATCATACTGACCAAATAGGCAACTCCGGAGCAAGCGGAGTGCAGCAACACCTTCCGTTGAGCTGATAGACTACTAAGAGAACTGTTAACCTGTCTATCGGGACCTGCGGGCATGAAACGCAGCGTCCCCAGGAAAAAGGGACGTCAGTACGAATAAAGTACTGAGTATGTAAGGTAAAAAACATAAATAAGAACAGTAATGTAAAGAGAGATATAGGAGATACAACTTGTAGCATCTGAGTGCCTCTAAGAGATAGTGACATGAAATGCTTGATACATATATATACATAATCTTTTAAAAACATCCGCCTCTGTGGGCATCATCATCATATCGTACCTGGCCTCAAAGAGGACTCGGTAAAAACGTACCCGACCATCATAAGGCTCGGTAGAATCGTACCCGGCCACGTGGAGCTCGGTAAACCCAACTGATCAGTGGTTGCACAATAGGTGCCATACCCGACCGACTATAACGCGGCTCGGTAGAGTAAAATAAATACTATATATAATGCATACTGGACTCGTGAAATCACGCTCTAAACGTTTTGGAATGACGTAAGGTAGATGCACCTTCTATTAACATTATGGACATCATACCGTGAATATGAGCTTCACAAAGACTCAAGGATCATATATACTTTATTAGAATAACTTTTTAAGGAAAGAACAACATGGACTACCTTAGTTGCTAGGAGTAGATTCATTATTAAATAGCGTATCATTTACGTTCGTTTCACTTTAGATCATGCCAAAAGAATGAAGGAAGAGACTTAACATACCTTAACCAAGTTGAGTCCTTAATACCTTCCAAGCAACTCTTCAAACAAGTCAACTCAATCTATTATATCATAAGGAGATTCAAAATCAGTGTTGAGCAAAGGCTAAGTCTGTAACTTAAGCTAGTAGCTCATTTATGTAAATTCGGGTAGCGTCTCCCCTGTAACAAGGCCCTCCTCCAATACCATATACCAACAACACCAAGAAAAAAACAATAACAACATGTAAGCATTATTTTCCAACCTTATCTCCACCACAATATATCACAAAACAGCCTACACACCCTAATGACTTCATACATGAAACGACAATAAAAGTAGTGTCAAACAACCTTAAAAAAAATAACGATGAACAACCAGACCAACATTTCGTCATTAAGTGTTATTTTACCACACCTTTTATCCTCCAAAAATCCATAAAACATCAGCACCAGAGGCCAACACGAAACAGCCCACAAACAGTCCACTACAAGTCAAATAACTCTAACTCACGACTTCCGATCACCGTCCCGTGAGTTCTAACTATTAGAAAACACATTTATCAACCTTCCTTGATATTTAAACACTTAAATACATATATTAGACGTTTCTTAAATATGAATTACCTTCCAAATCTCTAACTACAAAGAAAAAAATAGAGGCGGTATAATGACACTTACGTCGTAGGGATCGTTTTGATGTTATCGCTTCTTGATTTCATGTCCGGGATGATAATATTCTTTGAAACCCTAGAAGGTATCTTAAGGATATGTTTATGGGTGTTCTATGGTAGTTTTATACTTAAAAATGAAGAGAAATCCGAACTAAGACTTATATATATCAACTTTGGAAAAGTCAAAGAGGTGCTATCTTGGCACCCTAGCATTGGCCCATCTTCCGACGCTTATATCTTTTTATCCGGATGTCGTATGAACGAACGATTAAGAGATTTGGAAACTAAATTACAAGACCTTCAATTTAGTATATAATATGTCCCAATAAAACCTCATATAACACACAAAATGTATTGCTCAAAAAGTTTTAGTGACCCACCTACTTGTCACTTATGATGTCTGCTCAGTCTCGCGAAACTGCAAATATCTCTCTACTCCTATGTCATATCGATGAAAGGTTTAATGTGTTGGAAACTAGACTCATATGAATTCAATTTTCTAGGTATATCATCCCCTAATTCCAAGTATATTGAGAGAAAAGCTCAGATACATTGGACCTAAGTTTCAACAAATTTATGAATGTAACTTGTGAAGACCTTTGCCAACTTTTGTTCCACAACTTGCTTGAATTCAAAACATAGAACACGACTATCATATGGAAAATATAAATCATAGCATAAAATACTTATCATGTAATGAACCATAGTCTCACCCTAAAGTAAATGTTATAACATTCCAAACTCGTCTACTTTCGACGAAACTTATTTTCTTCGATTGGGTTAGCTTCTAAGCTTTCCAACCCTCTTGGTACTCATTATTCATGATCTTAAATATTTGTAACCACCAAGGTAACATGATTAACTTAATTTATGTTCTTCCAAGTATAATCTTATTTCTGGGCTTACATCAATTGACTTACGACGTACTCTCACGTACGAAAACATGGGGTGTAACATCTCGTATCGTAATGGAGCTGGATGGATAAAATGGAGTCTTGAATCTTGTGTCTTGTGTGACAAGATGATGCCTCTAAGACTTAAAGAAAGTTCTACAAAGTAGTTGTTAGACCAACTAAGTTGTATGGTGCGTAATGTTGGCTAGTCAAGAGCTCTCATGTCTAGAAGATGAAAGTAGCAGAATGGAGACTTCTCTATTTTATGACCCCAGTAAGAAGTTCGTGAGGTGCCGCTGCAGCTTGGATTATCGTAGAATAAGAGGAGTCGTCTTAGGAAATGACTTAAAATACAGATGCCGCCACTGCGAGGCGAGGGAGCAACTTGTCTGGTCTTGCGGTGCACTCATTCCCGTTACGAGAATGAAATGACGCCCCAGCTTGACTCGAGACCAAGACTCCTTACAACTCGTACCAATAGCGGCACTGAGCGGCCGGAGATTGATTGAAAAGGCAGGCCCAGTCGACAGTGGGAGTGGAATCCATGGTAAATAAGATCCGAGAGGCAAGGCGGAGATAGTTTGGGCATGTAAATGGGAGATGCATAGATGCCCAGTAAGGAGGTATGAAAGTTTTACCTTGGTGGGTCCAAGGAGAGGTAAATGTAGGTCTAAGAAGTATCGGGGATAGGTGATTAGACATGACATAACGTAACTCCAGCTTAGCGAGGACATGACCTAGATAGGAAGGCGTGGAGGGCGAAAATTAGGGTAGTACGCGAGTAGTTAGTCGAGCATTTTTCTTTTGCCATACCAGTAGCTTTAATATTATTCTTATATTTTCTTACCCTTAGATTTCTATTATTACATGTTATTTTTTGCTTCTGTTATCTTGTTATCTCGATGTTGATACTGTTTCTCTTTCATGACTTCTTTTCACTACGGTATTTCTTTTTAAAACTACTATGACTATGTTGTGCCTGAGTCGGGGGTCTATCAGAAACAACATCTCTATCTTCGCAAGGTAGAGGTAAGACTATGCACACACTACCCTCTCTAGACCCCACTTGTGGGATTACACTGGGTTGTTATTGTTGTTGTTATACTTTGAGTTGGCAATTGTAGACCCTAGTGGAGAAGTCAAACCCACATTGCTAAACTTAGAGAAAGCTTGCTCAATTGTGATTCGCCGAAACCAATGAAATGGACCTCTTAGAGAGATAAAAGAACTTCATATTAGATTTTGAAGTTTTATTGAAGAGATAAAAGAAACTTCACATCCCGATTCTGAAGTTGCATTGAAGAGATAGAAGAACTTAGATCCTTATTTTGAAGTTGCATTGAAGAGAAAGAATAACTTCAAATCTGATTGTAGAGTTTCATAGAGGAGTTATAGAAGAGCTTCAAATCATATTTCGAAACTCTAAATTTGTAACTTCATATGCGAATTCCGAAGTGATCACAAGCGAATTATGAAGTAAGTTCCGAAGTGGGTAAATTTTTGTAAATTCATGTGCATTTCGAATATGACTTCAACTATGGCCATAGAATCAGGTATATCTGCACTTTTCCCCATTTGCATTTCGACTAATTCAAATTCGCATATGACCCATTAAAAAGATAGTATTTACCATTATTTTTTTCATCTCAATAACTTGAACCCGAAATAATTAAGGGTAAAGGTATCATATTCAACCTATCAAAATTTATGGCGGTAAATTTGTTTCATTATAAGCCTTTTTTGACATATTTAAGAGGTTACAATATGCACTTCTTTGAGGGGAAACTGTATAATAATAATAATATCTAAAGTTGTTTAGTCTATTTTAATATATTCTAATTTCATCCTATTGAATGGCTAAAAATGCTTTTAGGCTTCAATGGTTATTTTTCCAAAAGAAAAACTTAATACTGATTCTTCCAAAATGAAACCCAATAACTCGTCATTTAAATTAAAATCCAAACACTAGAGATTCTTCTATTAAACAAAGATGATTTTCTTAGATCAAAACAAACTCTTGACCGAGAATAGAGGGTTGCTCAAATAGTAAGCATTCTCTACATTCATCTCTGACGCTATGAATTCGAGTCACCAAAGAGGTAAAGAGGGAAGATCCTGGTAAGGAACAAAAATAATTCACTCTTAAATCTTAATCCAATCACCAATTCATTTCTCTTAAACAACATACATGCAACTCAATTATAGAAAAGATAATGATATCACCATGCAAAATTTTCTTCTTAATGACCATACTATCGCTTTTCTTTTTCCTTTTCTAAAGATGGCAGTAGTTCGGGCTGACGCGAGTTAACAACAGAAAATTTGCTATACGGGGCGGGGTGGATTAAATTTTTGCGAAGTAATGGCCTAACTCGCCTCACCCCCTTGCCATCTCTAGACGGAAAAATAACACGAGCTAGCCAGTTTTCGAACTGGTAACTTAAAAATAGTCAATATTTGTAAAGTCATCGAAAAATAGCTATTTTTTTGCGGCAACACGAAAAGTTCCAGCATAATATGCTGAAGATTGGAGCACCTATGAATGAACTTCCAGTATATTATGCTGGACCAATATATTTTGCTGGAACTCCAGTATATTATGATGGAGTTCCAATATATTTATATTGGAACTGCATCATAATATTCTGGAGTTCCAACATAATATACTGGAACTCCAGTATATTATTCTGGAAGTTCACATGTAAAAGATTCGAACTCTAGTATATTATGCTGTAATATTTTTCTGATTTTGAACAGTGTTTTTGTTCAAATTTATCGTTATATAAAAAGTGGTTAAATTTCAGTTACTTTTGAATGTGGTTATTTTTCAATTACCACTTATAAATTTAGTTATTTTTGAATTTCAAGCTCTCTAGACATGTTTTCTTGCTCTTCTAGCTATTTTAGATAGTTCTTTAAAAATAATTAAAATAATTACCAGGGGGCTCCCCACGTTTACCTTGCGTCATGACTTGTCAATATGCCTTCTTACTTTGGTTTGCACAGTGATTTCACAGTAACAAGTTATGTTCACAGAACACAAGAGGTCATGGGTGTACAGACCTTGATTTGACCCCTAGGCCTATGGATAGGCAGGTAAAAAAAAAATTTCTTTTTCTAGCATGAGAGGATATGGTGGTCGAGCATTAAGGTAAAATATTAGTAGGCAGTCGAACGTCTCCTTTCGTGCTGCAAAAGAAATACTATAAATTTGGTTTAAGATAACTAACATAGATGAAGAGAGAAAAGAAGAAAAAGATGTTATGAAAATAGAAACTTACTCTTTAAGTCCTTTCTTTGAGGTAGAACTTCCACCTTCACATGCCATTGGTCAAAAGTTAAAGGTGGAAAAGAATCAAAATGACCTAAAATTCTTTAGACTTTGGACCGATTTCTAGGTCTTCTTCAACAACAAAAAGATTGAGATTGGCAAACTTGGTTCTCACAAAAAATGACTTGAATATATATACTACTTCTTAAATTTAACTTTACTAATGACTTATATACCTTAACTTTCTGCGAGAGAATAATCCTTAAATCGATGAGATTCTTAATGACATTTTGATAATTACAAAAAAAACTAATATATTATTATTTATAAACGAATAAAGATTCCAAAAATAGTGATAAGAGAAAAAGTTTATATGGTAATAAAATTAATGTTTGTGCTTTATGTCATGAATTTCAACTATTTTCAGAAGACATCCATCCTAGCAGCTCGAGGAATTTAATTAAATTAGTTTCTCGCACGTACGTTGCACGTGTATGCCGAGTTATATAGTACACGATTTTATAAATAATTTAAACAGTGTTAAAACAAAGGTCAGAGAAAATAATTATAATGAAAGGATAAAGTACAAGTTCCTGTGAATTATTAGTATGACGTGTCATGTGATAACTTGTTTATTGAGGTTAAGATGATTAGATATCGCCTGAACTTACGAACTTGTATAGTATTTCTTGATCAATACCATGAAATAATATCCTTTACATTTGGATTACAAGGTGAGAGTAGTAATATTAAGTAATAGTATTGTAATCAAGTGTATTAAAAGATCGAGTAGGCAGTAACAAAATATTTTTTGGTGTATACAAAGGATGAGGAAAATCACAACTCGTCAAAAAAAAAATAATAGCTGATGGTAAGCTATAATTGCGTGTTCTAGTCGCTTATTGCACTCTAATTTACTGCACTTTGATTGAGTTTGAGCTTTAACCGCTAGTATTTGCACTAATTGTGCGTTTTATGTCTTGTAGGAGTGATTTCGAGCTTTGTAGATGTTATGGAATGAATTCAAGCTATTCTGGAGCTTTGGAGTCTGAGTAAAAGCCCAAGGATATAATTGGGATCGTGTTCGGGGATCAACGGACAATAGTGCAGTTAACGAGAGAAACGAAGAATTGAGCAGGAGGCCATCCAGGTGCGAGATCGCGCACTGGGCACGCAAGTAGAGCAGTACACCGGTCAAGGTGCGCGGCCAGTGCGTAAGCACACCTCCAGGTGCGTAGCCGTGCACGTCCAACCCCGGAAATTCCTCCCAGACCTATTATTGTAATTTTTGAGATGACTCTTTTGGATCTATATAAAGCCTAGCTTGCCTAAAAACAGGGGATCTGAACTTTTATGGGAGAATTTTTTATCTAGAGTGGCTAAATAGGAATTGGAAGAACACAAGCACAAGGAATTTATTATAACTTCCTCACCCAAGATCCAGGTTTGGATTGAATTTATATTTTTCTATACTTTAGTTCCTGTTGTGAAGAACTTCTTCATGTCTATAGAGTAGATCCCTTTGGGTTTTGACTAGATTTTGTGTAGTGATTATTGTTTGTGGATCATAACTCTATTTTTATGTATTTGAATTGTATTTTGCAAAATTTAATTGCTGCATCTATATTCACTTATTCTTGTAATCGAAAGAGGCATAACTTGTTATATCTTTGCATTATATTATTGATTGAGTTCATAGATTCTTCTAAGTAATAGAAAGATGTTGGTTGAACCATTGATTCCTAGTTAGGAAAATAATCGAAAGAGGTTTTCCTAAAGACCGATCCACTACGCATTCTTGCGTATCTTTACAGTGCTTAAATTGGTTCATCTCGTGAGGTTAAGACTTAATCGAGAGAGGAGTTTTTGTTGAAAATTTGAACTAATAATGGAGTGAATTTGAGAGATTCACTTGGTCATTGAAAGTGAATGATCTAGATACCGAATAATTGTATTGCACCTATCTTGTCAAGACTCTATTTTCTCCCACTGATAACCTTAGCTGTTTATTCTTTGATTCGATATTCACTAGTTAATAGCCTTAGATTATTAATTAATTTCAGTCCTTAGGCATATAAATCTCAGTTGTTGATCCTCCTGGATAGCTGAGAAGTCTGCGTTCAGCGTAACCTCAGAAAAGTTCCTGGGTTTCCCAGTATAACAAAGAGGCATCGAGGTTAATTCCGACCAAATCAAAGCCATAGAAGGAATACTAGAACACATGACCGGCAAAAAACAGGTTCAGAAATTGACCGGTCGCATCGCCGCCTCGTCGAGATTCATCTCACGGTCATCTAATAGATGTCATAAGTTCTTCGGCGTGCTAAAAAAGGACAACGGCCTCCTATGGACATCTGAGTGTGTTCAAGCCCTGAAGAATTTAAAAGCCTATCTATCATCGTCGTCGCTGCTTGCAAAAGCAGAACCTGGGGAACGTCTACTCGTCTACCTCGCCGTATCCGAAGTAGCGGTGAGTGCAGTCCTAGTTCGAGAAAACAAAGGTACGCAATCTCCCATCTATTACATTGGCAAAACCCTAATCGAAGTCGAGACGAGGTACCCCCACCTAAAAAAATTGGCCTTGTCCTTGGTCATAGCTTCACGAAAGCTTAAGCCCTACTTTCAGTGCCATCCGATCTCGATAGTCAAAACTTTCCCCTTGAGGATTATCTTACACAAGCCCGAGCAATCAGGAATATTAGCTAAGTGGACCATAGAATTAAGCTAGCAAGACATTACATATCAACCACAGACGATGATAAAATTGCAAGTCGTTGCCGACTTCAGCACAAAAATAATTCCTGAAGTCGAAAAAGAAGTCGCCCAGGCTTCTCCGCAAGCACAAGATCTATGGATTTTGTACACCAACGGCGCCTCTAATGCATTAAGGTACGGACTGAAACTCGTGCTCGATGTCCCAACAAGCGAAGTGATTCATCAGTCCATAAGGTGCCCAGATATGACTAACTATGAGGTCGAGTATGAGGCCATAATTGCAGGATTAAGGATAGTACTCATGTATGGAGCGAGGCGAGTCATCCTACACTGCAATTCTCATCTCGTCGTCAACCAAGTCACCGGGACTTTCCAAATCAGCCAAAATCCGCAAGTTATTTCCCGAGTTTGATGAATGCCAGCTCGACCAAATCCCTCGGGCGCAAAACACCGAAGTCGATGGCCTCGCCAACTTAGCGGCAGACACTAAAATCATAACCGGAGAACGAAATTTGGTCACCCTCAACCACTCATCGATAGATCAAATCGAGGTAAGGACTATAAATTTAACTTGGGACTTGCGCAACCGTATTGTTACATACTTGCAGGACGACGTACTCCCAAATGATAAAAAAGAAACCAAAAAACTTCAGATGCAAGCAGCCAGTTACAGCATCATCCAGAATGACCTGTACAAGAGGACGTACGGCGGCCCCCTAGAAAAATGCTTGGGCCCGAGGAAAAATCGGCGTGTCGACGACCCGCTAGCAAAATTTCGGCAACCGAGCTCTAGTCAAATGTCTCATACGAGCAGGTTGCCACTGGCCTACTATGAAAAAAGAGGCCGCAGACTTCGTAACAAGATGCGAGCAATGTCAAAAATACTCCCCAATGATCTACCAAGCAGGCGAGCAACTCCACTCGGTCACTTCCCATTGGCCTTTCATCAAGTGAGGAATGGACATCGTCTGCCCCCTCCCCGTAGGACGAGGTAACATACATTTTCTTTTGGTTTTGACTGAATATTTTTCTAAATGGGTAGATTCAGGAGCATTCGCTCAAATGCGAGAGCAGGTGATAGGTTCCAACCCTACACCACTATAAAGTAGCGAGGAGTGGTCGATGCAGTTTTACCCGAAAGGACGGGATCGATTTCCACAAGGAGTTAATATTGGTTGGGAGTTAGGTTTCTACCTAATCTAGTTGTGCGTGTTGTTTCTAATTGAACTTCTAATCATGCTTGGGATTGTTTCTATTCTAATGTTAATGCTACTGAATGCTGAAAATAATCTAAGTGTAATATTTTTTTGTAGGAGTTTTCCAAATGATATAAGCACTAGGGAAGTGACTTCCGCCTAGGCAAGTATCTAATGGGGTCTAGAATCTAGGACAATCTTGTTGTAATAGGGGTCGTGATATAACCTTCATGCATAATTACTCACTCTATACCTCTCGGTAGCTTGAGTACTTTGCTCGATTTGGCTTTCTCAAGCACAAATGGGTGTTCATGCAAAGCAAGTGAAATCGGCTCAAGCCCGGTATTACTATCTCTAGGTTTAACCCTTTAATTGGGGCTATCAATCTCTTGAATTCACCCAATTCCTTGTTAGCCTACTTTACCTAGACTTGGGCCCTCTTTCTCAAGAAGAGCCTAAGTCAAAAAGGCATGACTCAGTGTTTGCAACAACCAATTCTACAATTAAAGCATGAAATAAGCTAAACATCACTAACCCATAAACAATTAAGCCCTAAAATTAAATACCCACACTAGGGTTGGGTCACAACCCTAGCTAATGGGTCTAGCTACTCATAATAATGATAGAAATCAAAGATGAAGATGTAATTTAAGCCATAAAAGTCAATTACAAGAAGAAAATCTAAAGATGTAAGCTAAATCTACTCTAAAATTACACAAAGTGGTAAAATACGGTTGTTCACGAGCTCCCTAATACAAAACTTAACCTAAAATATGAAAAAGATCTATTTATACACACCTAAAATTACTGGACAAAAATACCCCTATGGAGTTTCCACTGACAGCGTAATACTGGGCGCGTCCGTGCTTGGTCATTCGCGGCCGCACAATAACGAACGCGGTCCGCGTTTCTTCAAATTTGGATCTGGACTGGGCTAGGCTTCGCGGACCGCGCAAATAGTGGCGCGTCCGCGTTGGCTTCTATCGCTGCCGCGTAAAATGTTCACGGACCGCGTTCCTCAGTTTAGCCTGACTTGCAAACTCTCTTATCCTCTTATCTCGCTCCCAGCGGAATTTCAACCGCCTCCGCATCAGGAAACTTCACGGACGTGTAATTTATACGTGGGCCGCGTTCTTTGTTTGAATTACTCCCCCAAACTTAAGCTTTTGCTTGTCCTCAAGCAAATAAGATACTTCCTACCTCCACAAAAAAAAAGGAAAATTTCAGATTTCCTAAGGTGACTTCATCAAACTTCAGTTGTAACTAACAATTACTCTCAACACAAATGCATTATTGACAACATTATAGTATGACTTCTTGAGTTTCATAGGTCTAATGTGACACAATTGCTTCAAGAGTTGACTCGATTCATCAAGGACACTCGCTCTCTCACTCAAGTCTTTGTGGACCCCAGACTCCTTCTCCTCTACTCTCCATGAGCTCATCTCACCTTATATAATGTGACATTCAAAATCGGGATTGTAAAGAAGTGCGCTCATCACCCTCAATAGAATGCCACAAGTCCGGATCTAAGTATCATGGGCTTGCCCCTCATGTAAATCACCACTAATGTAAGCTCACTCAACTTGAAATCTTATAAGGCTTTAGCGGGATGTAATGAAGGCTTTTTGGATCGAAGTCGGACATAATGAACTATGATAGTATCATCTTTCCTTAAGCACTCCATTCTCTCAATTCGGCTCATGTTTTCTTGACTCTTTGAGTCATTTTTTTCTTCCTTGGGGGAACTAGAGAGACACATTGTCACTCTTTTCTTCTTTATGGCGAACATTTTTCTCCTTTTCTCATCATTCCAAACCTTTCAACATTGTTTTCTTGAATCCTTTCAACCTTTACTTATCTTTTGACATGCTTCGTTTTGGCTTTTCATCCTTCTCTTTGCCTTTCCTTTTCATCAATTTCTTCTTGTTCTTTGCATCTTTCATCACCTTGAAATTCCTCGTATCTCCCCCAAACTTATGTTTTTGACTATTGTTCATCATGAATGCTAAGGAAAGATTGGGTGCCAAGAGAAGACAATTATAGAACAGATGAAGGCTTGTAGTTTGGTTATTGAATGAAAAAGGCTTAGGCTCAAAGAGGTTGACTAAGGATATTATAATGGTAGGATATGAAAGTTTTCAAAGTTCAAATGGCACCAAGGAGATCCTATAATCACTTCTCAAGTCGAGCTACACTTAGAATATCGCCTAGAAAAACATTCGGGGCAAGTTCTAGACTTGTTGGCACGGGACTTGGACTTGCAATTCAAAACCTCACCTCTTAAGCTACTGGATTGTTAAAGAGACTAGAGTCGAGGGCCCACAACAACCCTAGCTAATATTTAAGATCATGGCTAAGAGAAACCACTTGATGATAGTTTTGGTCAACTCAAGATTCTAAAGGTCACAACTAGAGCTAATCTCGTCAACCACTTGTCTCTAACCATGAGGTCGAAGGTAAATGTGCTAATACCAAGTGAAACTTACTTGAGTCACTCTTATTCATTACTACTATAAATCAAAACAAAAAGAAAAACAGACTCAATCCTTTAAGAAGGTTGTCACGCCATCCATCGTTGGGAAGAGCCACCCGGTTCACACAAATTCCACCTTTGGAAAGAACCGTGGCATTAAGAAAACCAAAGGCTTATTGATAACGAAAAATTATAAAAAGAAGCTACAAATACAAAAAGCAGCTACTAAATGAAATAAGAAGCTAAGTTATTAAGGGAAGTTGAAAAAAGAAGTTATAAAGTAAAAATACAGAAAGTAAACTGAATATGTACAAAAGGGGAATGAAACGAATATACATAAAATGGGGATGAATATATACATGGAATAGTAAAGTTATGTACATACCAAAAGTGAAAAGTACGAGAATGAAAGTACGAAAAGTAGAAAATAAAGAGAAACTGTATCAAAGTTATTACACACCAATCATCAAAATAAGGCCACCCCGCCAAATAAAAATTAGCATTGTCCTCAATTCTATAAGCAAAAATAGAATAGGGGAGGGATAAAGAGTAAAGAAAACTCCCTATGAGGCCTCTGTCTGCATGGGGTCACCGGTGGGGTCCTGTGGCTGTCCAGACTCGTCACCCCCCTCGGGGTCCTCCAGCTCAATCTCTAAGTCCTCGGTCTGGGGTATCACCACTCTCCTCACCGGCTCTCTGTCAGCCTCCTGCTCTGGTATCTGTGCTGGCTGAATTGTCTGTGCTGTAGGGACAGTATCTCCCATAAGGAGATCTAGAGGAATGTCGCCGGCGGAAGTGAGCTTTGCCACCTCCTTTTTCAACTCTTTTTGACACTTCTTCACTTTCCTCACCTGTTTGCCCATCTCCCTGATTACTTTTTCATGCTTACCCAGAGACTCCAGAATCTTCTTCTGGTTGTCAAGAATACTCTTCAATGATTCCTCCACTGATGAAGGCATCTGGAGCTGTGCTGGAACTGCCTGAGCTGTTACAGCACTGGACAAGGCAGATAGCTTTGACGTAGCTACATGCATCCAGTTGTTGATGCCGACCAAAGTCTGATTTACCCTCACTGCAGTCTAAGGGTAAGCTGATGAAGAAGGCACTGATGGAGGAATCAAAGTAGATGGCCTGGAGGGTGGATGTGGCAGATGACCCCTCAGCAGTGGAAGGCTCGGCATCGGTGACCACTACCCCTGGCTCTTCAGACTGGCCAGTGGAGGTGGTGGCTTTTGCCTTTGACTTGGGGTTGTCCAGACCCTGAAGGCTGTACCAAGAGAAGGGCTTTTTTGTCTTCACTTTCGTATCAAAATCTCTCCCATGTACATCCCGGTCCTCTAAGTACATGGTGAGGAAGTGTGGGTAAGGGTATGATCTCTCCTCCTTTCCAATAGCTTTGGTAATGAACCTGGACATAATGTTCCCCACATTTATCGGGAGCCTCGCCATGATAGAAGCCACAATGATCGCCTTGGTGACCGGGATATCACTATCATGCTGAGAGGGGTCTATCCGGATGCACACGAAGGTGGGCCACCCTTTTGCTTTAAAGTTCAGGGTGTTCCTTAAAATTAGAGCTCCAGGTGTAAGCCAAGCCGGAGTAGTCCCAAGAATGGCTATCACTGATGCAAGCCACAAACAGGCTAACTCATCCAATGCCACCTTCTCCACATAGCGGGATTCATCCACATTATCGAACCCAGCATACTCATTCAGCGTCTTTCCATCAAATTTAATCTTCCGGTTCCGTACTTTGGTCAAATATGTGCCTTTTTTTATGTGGGCGACATTAGCATAAAATTCCTGGACCAAGTACTCGTTGGCCTCCGGTAGTTTGCTGGTGAAAAACTTCCACCCCATCCTTTCATAAAATTGCCTCTTGACATTGGGATGTGGGGTAGAAGATCTCGCTCTATGAATTGCCTCAAGTGTGAGTGACCTTTGAGGCCACCATTCCTGGAACTTGTGGTAGGCTTTCTCACTGACGAATCTGTCTTGCCACACCGCCGGGTTCCTTGATCTTGCCAAACCCCCAACCCGGGTATCACCACCTCTCCCGTTATCCGAGACATCCTCGTCACTATCAACATCAACTAGAACCGCTGTGGAGGCCGGAGTTGTAGCAGTTGGGTCAGGTGGTGTCGGAGTCTCGCTACCTCCTTCTGAGCCCTCAAACGACCCTATTGATAACCAATATTTCCCTATACTATTTTTTAAAATGCATATCTATCTTCAAAATAGTACATTAGCATCAACTAATATTTTTTCATAATTTCTGCATTTTTCTAATGAGTTTTATTAATTTATCCTAGTATTTTTATTATATAATAATTACTAATTATATCACAAATGGCTTTATAATAAATTTATGGCTTAATTTTACCATTTATATTTATACTAAGATTTAATTATTTCATAAATAGCCACATTTATATTTTTAAGATTATAATTGCAATAACTTTGCAATAATAGCCCATGCATGCATTATTATATTATTTCACCAGAAAATAGCTTTTATACATTTATAATATTAAGTAATTATTTTTATGCATGAAAGCTATTTTTTTATAATTTATTAATCATTTTTTATAAATTATTTTATTAATTAGTTAGGTATTTAACAAATAGCCCTTTTAAGTTTCGTTTTAACTCAATTACACCAGCCCAAATGTTTTAAAACTTAGCCCAAATCCGCCCAAGCCCAGTTCTGTATTTACCCGACCCAAAACCTCATCTAATAGTGACTGTTGATCTCAGAGAACAACGGTCCACATTTTTCCTTTCCTTTTTTAATCAAAACCTAACTCTAACCCCCTCATTTCCCTCTTGTTCTGCCGTTCTCATTTCCTTACCTTCCCCTATTCCCTCTCAGACGCTCCCCCTAAAACCTAGCTGCCATCACTGGGAACTCCCCGTTCATAGGATTTCTCTGTATTTTCCCGCCCTTGCCGGCTTTCTACATCTTCTGGTTGTTCGATTTTGTCGATTTATGAAAGAATCTCGAAGAGATTCAACCTGGTTTTGTTCGAAGCCTTTTCACAGGTCTGTCTATGGCCATCTTCGTTTGTGAGTACTATTTTCTTCCTAATTATGGTTCAAATCTATGGTTTTAGACCGAGTTTCCTTTCATCTCTGTCATTTTCGAAAACCCTAATATTATGACTACTTGGGTCTGTTCAGATCTTTGTAGATCTAAAACGTTTCTGAATATTATTTGGTATTTTTCTTCGGAAAAACCTTTTGTTTTCCTTATTATTATTTGATTCCATTGATTTCTAAGAACTAGGGTTCATCCTAAGTTCTCTTCATATGATTTTCAAACTTCCAAGCATTGAATTTGATTATTCTCTACTGGTTTGACTAATTTTGCGTATCCGCTTTAAACCCTAGGTCTTTCCGTTTTTTGCACTAATTAGTTCAGTGATTTTTTCCCGTTATTTATTTATTTCTGTCAATCAAATATATTGACTGATTTTATTTAAGGTACGAATTATATTTTCCTGTTAAAATCAGTACTTCTCAGTACATATTTTCCTTATTTGTGACTTTAATTAGTGATACTTGTCTTAATTGGACTATTAGTCTGATTTGGAGATTTTATTGACTCCTATATGGTATATGATTAATTTATTACCTTATTTGAACCCTGTTAATTGACCCTCCCCAATTTAAGGGGTCTCTCCTGGATTTTCTATATGAATTGATTGGGTTAATTCCCTAATTAATTGGTTGATTTATTTGATTACCCTATTTTATGAACTCTGAGTTGTTCTTGCCTTATTTGGTTTACCTTACTAAGTGTTATATACACTCTCATTCTGATTCTTCTTGGACACGAACACAATTCAGAATGAAACACACACACACACACACAAACTTTGCTCTCTTTCAGACCCTTCTGCTACTTGTGTTTACTACACTGTCTAACCAGCTAAAATCCAAGGCTAGACCACTGAGTTCTGCATACTTTCACCTTCTATTTTGCTATCTTTAACTGGTATGTCTCCACTCCTATTGTCATGCATTATGCTATGAAGATTAAACCTATATGTTTTTCCTGCCTATTGCTCTACTTCTGTGTTTAGACATATGTCTTTCTTGTTTATTGCTTTTAATCGGTATGCTTTACTTATGTATTTAGATATGTGTCTTTCTTGTTTATTGCTTTAAATCAGCATGTTTACTTCTGTATTTAAACTCCTGTCTCTCGTGCTTATCGACCTCAATTAGTATGACCACTTCTGTGTAGTTTAATCCATGTCTTTTCTGTTTGTTGATCTCAATTAGCATGATTACATATGTCCTTCCTGATTTTTTACCTTGGTTAGCATGAATGTTTCTGTGAAGCCGGACTTCTATGACTTTCCTGTCTATTGCTTTAAATCAGCATGATCATTTCTGTTGCTATGTCCCATTCAGTAATCTGGTTGATTATCACATGCAGTTAGACTTATATGTTTACTGTTTATGGCTCTTAATTAGTATGTTGTGTCCTATTGAGTGTTATGGAACCTGGTTGTTATGAGATATCAATTTTCCCTTTCTGCTCTATGTCCTTGTTAATCAACATGCTTTCACTCTCAACATGTTTTATGTGTTCCTGACTAAGGACTTCTATGTTCCCAACCCCTACTACCCTTATTTGTATAGTTGTCTGCTTATTATTCTGTTCCTAGCATGCTATGAATCTAAACAATCTGAAGCTTGTCTGAAATGGTTGTGATCCTGTTTTTGTCCTTTATTTGATTGATGTAAGTCCATGTTTGAACTTAGAGTGCTGCAATGACTCTGTTTATTCCTGTTTTACTTCTAAACTGTTTTCTTAAAACTATTCCCTATTTCCCAACTCCTATTCTTAGAATACGTAGGGTCCTGCCCCTCCAGTGTGAGCACTGACTAGGAGTCCATGAGACTCCTCCGAACTCTGACGCACTGGGGCTGGCCTTTCCAAATTTGTTCACAAAACTGTTTTCCTTAAAGGGTTTCTGGTGTGAGCATTTCCCGGGGTCCCTGAGACCCTTGGGAACTTTGACACACCAGGATACCATCTTGCGTACTGTGAGATGTTGGCACACTTCAGACTTGGTTGAAGGCCTGGTTTTCCAGGTTTACATTTGGGCCTATCCAGGCTCCCTATAGTATAGCAGTATTCATTTTGTAATTCATTTTATAGCTGGTCTGTTATAATAATTCTTGCAAAAACAGCTATTGGGGATATTAGTAAAATTGGAAGGGACTTTTTATATATTTTGTGGGGATCGGGTAGAAATCATGCTCATAGGATTGTTATGATTATCTACATGCATTAGAAACCTATAGGACTGTTATGTGCATTAGAAATCATGTTTATAGGACTCATCTCGTTATTTGTCCTAAATTTCTACTTTTCATTCTAAAAAAAATCTTGCATTCTCACATGTGCATTAGAAATCCTGTTTCTAGGCCACTTATCAATTCTGTGTATTAGAGATCATTGTTGCACTCACTTAGATATCATGCCTATAGGTAAAACATATTAAAAATTAGCTTCCTTATCTAACCAACATGCCTATAAGTATAAAAACAGTTCCAACACTTAGTATCATGCTTATAGAGATAAATACGTAAAATCAATTCCTGTGTTTATGCTTGTGATCATCCTCATCACATAGACAACATAGGATCTAAACGGATAAAAACTGTCTGTTTAAAATCAATCACTGGTTTAGAGTTATGGTCCTGATTAATTCTTAGATGACATGTTTAGAGGATACCGCTGATCCACACCTAGGCAAGCCTATAGGACAACTAAAATTCTGAACTTCTGACTTGTGTTTGTGTGACTGCTTATAAACTGCCCAGATTCAGTAAGCCATAAAAATCAGTAGGCAAATTGATTAGGTGTTCACTGCCTCGCCTTAACAAATGCTGCATATTATGCTTTTGTGCTCACCAAGATATCCTGCTATAGGACTTCAAAGTGTTTAAAATTGCTATTTGAGACGTGCAATTGTTTGCTTATTTGTGGAGGTAAATGTGAGCTTTTGACTGCTTTGTTATATGACAGTCCTATCTGTTTTGTTTTTCGCTTAGATTTTCTCCTTTTAAGCAATATAGGTGAGTCTAGAACCACCTTAGAGGTCCTAAACACCTTTGGGGCCATACGTAAAGGTGCGAGTAATGCACGCATAGAGTACGTATTCAATTAGAATCGCTTAAGTAATAATTAAGGGGAGGGTAATTGGGTAGTAAAGGATATGATGACTTATGCGCTAATGCTACGCGTAACACCTCTATTTGGGGAAAGTTTACCGAGTATTGCATAGAAGTGATCCTATAGGCTAATAAACTTAGGACCCCTTTTTATTCCCGTTTTAAAATGATATTTACTTGTTTAAATTGCTTTATGACTAATTCACTAAAATGAGTTTGGTCGGGACCCACCGTTGTGGACCTCGAGGGGTGCCTAACACCTTCCCCTCAAGGTAATTTTGAGCCCTTACCCAATCTCTGGTAATGTAAACCGGTTTATGAGTTACTTGCATTAGGTGCCCTAACGTACCTTAAATCCGTTAGGTGGCGACTCTTCAAATTCCATACCCCTTCCAAAAAGGAAATGAGTTGTCCCAAAAGAAGTCGAAACCCGGACTCCGCGAGGAAAAAGGGGGCGTGATAGACCCAGACAAGGAAGTAGATTCATCGACGAGATGGAAAGGCTTGGATTGTGCCTCTTGTTAGGTTTGGGCAGCTTCCCCCTCAAAAATCTCCCGGAAGGGGACATATTCACTAGTCTCCGAAGTGTCAGTAGTGGGTCTCCGGGGGATTTGTTTCTTCCCAATGATTCTTTGAGGAGCTAGGGGTGCAGTCTGTTTTCCTCTCCCCTGGCCCCGGTAGGATTCTCCCCTCCCTTTTTTTTTTCCGAATCACCACGAGATCTAACTATTATCTGCATACACAATTAGTGAAAGCTCAGTAGTAATTGGTACTCAAGCAAGTATCAGATGAAAGAAGATTAATGATTACAGTATGTCACAGGATAGTGGATCGCTGTCAGTGGAAAAAGAGATGCGACCGCGGATTGGCCACCGCTGTCAGTGAAAAAAGGATCGCGGTCAGCGGAAGACTAGGGTTCAGACTACCCAGTCTCTGAAGTTTGATCACCGCTGACCGTGAAAATCTAGGCACGACCGCGAAATCTGCATCGCTGTCCGCATAAAAACTAACGCCGCCGCGGACCCAATTTAACAACTCTTTGAATGGCAGTTCGCGGTCCGCGAAATTAGACACACAGCCGCGTAATGCAGGCCGCTGATCGCAAAAATTTCACCGCGACTGCGAAGAAGTAAGTCATTTTTAACTCAGCAAATCCTATGAACGCGAACCGCGGAATTCAAACTGAACTGGCACTGACGAAGACTTTAAAACCTAGGGTCTGCATTTAGCATACAAATTAGGTAATTAAGTGATAAAGTGAATAACCCCATCCCCCATTAGGCATGCTAATTAATTACCCATCTAGTTTTTTCATCAATTAATCATGATTATGATTTTAGGCATGTAGTAACTCTAACTAGAAATAAAAATTGAAACTAAATAAAAAGAAAAAAAGAACTAGAATTAAGACATAGAATCTAACATACCAGTTATGAGAATTGAAGTAGAAACTTGACTCTTGGTCACTACGATGATAATGGAGATTAAAGAGAGGGGGATGAATAGTGATGTATAGGTGTTGAGTAGTGAGAGTTCGAAAAGGGTAAAAGGAGGAGGGGCCTCCTATTTATACTTAAGCAGATGGACCCACCGACTTACCTGGGTGCGGCCGGGGAATTCCACCGCGGTTTGCGCTCTTGGCTGTTTTGAAGAGTTGCTGCTTCACTAACTCCGCTGAGAGAGAAAAAGTAAGCGCGGCCGCGAAACAAGCTCCGCTGACCATGAAAATTTCACCGCGAATGCGGATTAAACTTCAGAGAGTTATCATTCTGGACTTTTCAAGTCCGCTTCCGCGTCCGCTACATATTTACGCCCCTGCGAAACAGCTTCCGCTGACCGCGGAATTTTGAGTGCGGTCAGCGGACCAATTTCCATACTTAGCCAATTTTTTTAGTATCAGTCCTGCACGGCACAAACAATTCCTACACATATCTCACAACCAGTTAGTTCAAAAGAGCCTAATCTAAGAAGAAAAACGAAAAAATAAAGAAAAATCACTTGGGTTGCCTCCCAAGAAGCACCTGATTTAACGTCGCGGCACGATGCAGGTTACCATCATCATTGAAACTTGATCAAGGCCACCACATGGCTGTCATCAAACTTGCCCAAATAATGCTTCACACTGTGCCCATTAACCCGGAAGATTTCACCATTTTTGTTCTTCAAGTCAAGAGCATCAAAAGGTGTTACATGCACTACCTCAAAGGGGCCACTCCATTTGGACTTAAGCTTTCCCGGAAATAGACGTAACCGAGAGTTGAAAAGGACCAAATTACCCTCTTTGAATTCCTTGCTTCGGGCATATTTGTCGTGCAAGTATTTCATCTTCTCCTTGTACAATGATGAGCTTGAATAAGCATGAAATCGGAATTCATCTAGCTCATTGAGTTGTTCCACACGGAGATTTGCTGCAACATCCCACTCAAGATTTAACCTCTTTAAGGCCCACATGGCTTTATGTTCTAGCTCAACCGGCAAATGACCAATCTGTCGAGCTTCCTTGACCAATCTGTTCTATAAGCCCACAACGCATCGTCGAGCTTCCTTGACCAATCTGTTCTATTTGCATTCACAGTTTTTGCCAATATGCTTTTGATTTCCTTATTTGAGACCTCCACTTGTCCACTAGCTTGGGGGTGATAAGGAGTTGATACCTTGTGATTGATACCGTACTTTGCAAGCAAAGTGTCAAATGCCCTATTGCATAAATGAGACCCCCCATCACTGATAATTGCACGAGGAGTAACAAATCGTGTGAAGATATTTTTCTTGAGAAACGCCACCACACTCCGGGCTTCGTTGTTGGGCAACGCCACAGCTTCAACCCCTTTGGAAACATAATCCACCGCTACCAGAATGTAAGTGTTGCCACACAAAGTCACAAAAGGCCCCATGAAGTCTATGCCCCACACGTCAAAAATGTCAACTTCAAGAATAGTAGTGAGAGGCATTTCATCCTTCTTTGATATTCCCCCAGCTCTCTGGCATCATCACACCTCTTGACAAGGTCACTTGCATCTTTATACAAGGTTGGCCAATAGAATCCACAGCTAAGAACCTTGGAAGCAGTTCTCACCCCACAGTGATGACCACTGTAGGGCGAGGAATGAAAAGCATCAAGTATACTCATTTGCTCCTCCTCTGGGACACATCTACGAATCACCCCATCATTGCAAATCTTGAAAAAATAGGGCTCATCCCAATAATAATCCAAATTGTCCCGCTTGATTTTCTACCTTTGGTTAGAAGAGAGTTCACACAGGAAAATACCGGCAACAAGGAAATTAGCAACATCCGCGAACCAAGGCATACCATGCAAAAAACCCGAGAGGATTTGCTCATTCGGGAATGCATCATTAATTTCAAGAGCATCTTTGGGCCTCCATTCCTCTTCTAGACGGGACAAATGATCCGCTACCTGATTTTCACTTCCTTTCCTATCAATGATCTCGAGGTCAAACTCTTGAAGCAACAAAACCCATCTCATCAATCTAGATTTTGAGTCTTTTTTTGTCATCAAGTACCGGAGTGTCGCGTGATCGGTGTGAACAATCACTTTGGCACCCATGAGATCAAGCCTAAATTTCTCCATGGAGAGCACAATTGCTAACAACTCTTTCTCCGTGACTGTATAATTGACTCGAGCATCATTCATTATTTTGCTTGCATAGTACACCGAGTGAAATATCTTGTTCACCCTTTGTCCCAAAATCGCTCCTACCGCAACGTCACTTGCATCGCACATGAGCCCAAAGGGGGAGCTCTAATTGGGTGAGGTAATGATTGGAGTGGTTGTCGATTTATACTTCAAGATCTCAAAAGCTTTCATGCACTCTTCATTGAACACAAACTTTGCATCCTTTTCTAGTAGCTTGCACAAGGGATTCACCACTTTGGAAAAGTCTTTGATGAACCTTCGGTAGAACCCCGTATGCCCAAGAAAGCTCCTAACCCCCTTGACGGAAGTAGGAGGAGGTAGATTTGAAATCAATTCTATCTTTTCCTTGTCCACTTCTATTCCATTCTTTGAGATCTTATGGCCAAGGACAATTTCCTCCTCGACCATAAAGTGGCATTTTCCCCAATTACGCACAAGATTTGTCTCTTCACATCGGGGTAGCACCTTGTCAAGATTTTCCAAACATTATTCAAATGAGTATCCAACCACACTAAAATCATCCATAAAGACTCCAAGGAAACCTCCACCATGTCCGTAAATATGGCCATCATGCACCGCTGAAAGGTAGCGGGTGCATTACACAATCCAAAAGGCATCCAGGAGAATGCAAATGTTCCATACGGGCATGTGAAGGTAGTTTTATCTTGGTTTTCTGGAGCTATGAGAATCTGATTGTAACCTGAGTACCCATCCAAGAAACAATAGTAGGCACGCCCGGCAAGTTTGTCTAACATCTGATCAAGAAAGGGCAATGGAAAATGGTCTTTTCTGGTCACTTTGTTCAACTTTCGGTAGTCCATGCATACCCGCTATCCGGTCATGGCCCTAGTAGGGATCAACTCATTTTTATCATTTGTCACAACGGTCATACCCGCCTTTTTACGCACACACTGCACCGGTGAAGTCCATGCACTATCCGAAATAGGATATACCACCCCTGCATCAAGCCATTTGATAATCTCCTTCTTGACGACCTCTTGCATAGCCTCGTTCAACCTCTATTGATGTTCCACGGATGATTTTGCATCATTCTCAAGTATAATTTTATGCACGCAAAAGGCGGGGCTTATTCCCCGAATGTCAGCTAAGGTCCATCCAATTGCCTTTTTTCTTCTTTGAAGCACGTCAAGAGTGGAGTTTACCTGCACTTTGGTTAAGCAAGCAGAAAGAATAACAGGTAATGTAGAAGGTGGGCCTAAGAATTCATACCTAAGGTGAAAGGGAAGAGGCTTCAACTCCAATGTTGGTGGCTCCTCGATCGAGGGCTTTGTCGGTGGAGTCTTCCGATTTTCCAAATCCAAGGAGAGTTTACGGGGCCCATAAGAATAGGATCTCATTCCTTGCAATGCATTAGCACATTCAATCAAGCCATCGCTTTCATCATCTTCATGGTTCAACAATACAACTTCCATATGATCTTCCACATTGATCATTGCACTTGTTTTATCAACTATCACCTCTGTCACGAGGTCCACAAAAGAGCAAACTTCATTACTATTAGGCTGCCTCGTCGATTTGCACACGTGGAATACAACCTTTTCATCGCCCACCCGGAAGGTGAGCTCCCCTTCTTCCACATCAACCAAATCCTTCCATGTTTCTAGGAAAGGCCTTCCCAATATTATAGGCACCTCATAGTCGACTTTGTAGTCGAATCACAAAATCAGCATGTAAAATAAACTTGTCGACCCGGATAAGAACATCATCAATAATATCAAGCGGCCTTTGCATTGCTCTATCCGCCATTTGCAATATCATTGAAGTAGCTCTCGTTTGACCAACACCCAAAGTCTTGAATACGGAGTAAGGCATCAAATTTATACTTGCTCCCAAATCACACAAGGCCTTTGCAAAATCCGCACTCCCAATGGTACCAGGAATGGTAAATGCGTCGGGATCTTCAAGCTTTGGAGCCATAGAGTGCACAATTTCACTAACTTGATGAGTCATTTTGATGGTCTCGCAATCCATAGATCTCTTTTTAGTCACCAAGTCTTTCATAAACTTGGCGTATCCCGGCATTTGCTCAAGAGCTTCCACCAAGAGCACATTGATTGCCAAGTTTTTCACCATATCAATAAACTTCTTGAATTGGTTTTCATTCTTTTGCTTTGCAAGTCTCTGAGGATAGGGCGGGGGAGGCCTTGGCAAAGGAGCCTTGCCTTATGGCACTACCGTTTTCGGCATGTCTATCATGTGTTCCCTAGACGGGTTCATGTCATTTTGAGTCTCCTCCTTCTTGTCATAAATATCAATCCTCACTTCATCATTCAAATTCTCTTCACTCACTTGATCATCAACTATTGGAACATCATTATTTTGCACTTCAACATCATCACTCACAACATTCTTTTGCTTGGAGGTACTTGCTTCACCACCTCTACCGCTCCTTGTGGTCACCGCCATGGCATGGCCTGTATTGTTCCCGCCCTTCAGGTTTACTACCGTGTCACTTGGTAGCGCCCCCTTAAGGCGAGTGTTCAATGCTTGAGAGATTTGACCCATTTGTACTTCAATATTGCGGATGAAAGTAGTGTGGGAGGCAATTTGAGCATCGGAATCAGCATTCCTTTCCATCATCTGTTTGAACATATTCTCGATCCGCCCTATTTCATTATTTGAAGAACTCGTCCCTTGAGATTGATATGGAGTTGGATTGTTAGGTTGTTGATACATTGGGGGTCTTTGAAATCCCGACCCCCAATTTCCATTTCCTCCTCAATTGTTGTTGTTATTGTCATTCTAATTGTTGCTGCCACCCTAATTCTGGTTGTTTTTCCCCCAATTGTTTGAGTTGTTGTTGTTATTGTTCCAATTCCCTTGGCCTTGATTGCTCCAATTTTGATTATTCCCTTGCGATCTCCATTGTTGATTTGGAGCATTGCTCCGTTGCCCTTGATAGTTGTTGGCATACAAAACTTCCTCGCTTTGGTCATCAAAAAAATCATCTTGGTTGTAGCCACTTCCACTTTGTTCATATTGATCTTGATTGCTTTTTACTTGCTGACCACGTTGTCTCCTCTTGTTTACCAAAATATTGACCCCTTCCATTGCATTTACTTGCTTTGGTCCTTGAATCTGCTGCAAATGTGCTTTGGCTAACTAGTTCATGGTTGTTGTCAACTCAGTTATGGCTTGTCTGTGGTCTTGCAGTTCCTTATGAAGATTGATTACATTCGGGTCACCTTGGGGAACATTTTCCCGACTCTGCCAAGCTGAAGAAGTGTCAGCCATTTCATCAAGTATGTCACAAGCCTCATCATAATACAGCTTCATAAAATTTCCTCCTGCTAACTGGTTGACTACACATTGATTGGTCGTGTTTATACCCGGATAGAATGTCTGTTGGATCATTGCTTTGGTCATGTCATTAGTGGGGCATTACCATAGTTCTATATCTCTCCCAGATTTCATGAAGGGGTTCATTAGGTTCCTGTTTGAAGGCTAAGATCTCATCCCTTAATGCCACCATATGTCCTGGTGACAAAAACTTGGCTATAAACTTGTCAGCCAACTCATCCCACATAGTGATGGAATGGTTGAGGAGCCTTTCAAGCCAGTCCAAGGCTTTCCCTCTGAGTGAAAAAGGGAACAATCTCATTCTCAATGCATCCTCCGACACGTTTGTCTATTTGCTTCCCCAACAGGTATCTACAAAGCCCTTTAGATGTTTATAAGCATTATGTTGGGGAGCGTATGTGAATAACCCTTGTTGCTCCAATAAGGTCAACATAACATTTGTAATCAGGAAATTTCCTACCCGGATTCGGGGTGGGATAATCACACCGGCGTAACCTTGATTAGGAAGCACCCGATGAGCTGCCCGTGGAGGAGATGGGGAAGGGTCTGGAATATTCTCATTGGCCTGGCGACCTCTTCTTTGAGCTTGAGGTACTAGATGCACCTCCTCCTCACCATTATCATCTACGTCCTCTGTTGACCCAAGTCACTGCATAGTTTTGAAGATTGACAAATGTCTGACCAGTTGAACCAGGTCCATCAGAGCATACATACTTGACCTGACGCGTTGGCACATGAACCATATATGCATAGGAGATGAATGTGATTGTGAAGTATCAATGAACAAGGAGAGTGTCTCCTAATTCGAAAAGGTTGCAAATTGATAAGAGAATAGAAGTTGAATTCAGCAGGGACAATAACGAAAGAAGGAAGTTGATTTTAATACGAACTCGTTCTCCCACGTAGAGTTGTACCAGAACTGAACGAAAAACTCAACAACTGACTCTGTAAATAATTGAAGTATTCTTGCTTGAATCAAGAAGGCACAAGTGCAGAAGTGAATCAAGATCTGAAGCAAAATTCCCAGATATTTTGCAAGCAGAATTACTCTGCAATACAAAGGCTACAAACTAGCTAGAAGAACCAGTTCCATCTATTTGTCATTGAGTGTGGTTGGTTGTAGTAGGAGATTTAATATTGTATATTTTCAGCTTTCATAGAAGCAATTGTAATAGGTACACATTCTTCAAGTTAGAGTTAACTTGAAGCTTGTAGAAATTAGCTAGAGGCTAGTTACTACGAAGGGTTAGTCCTAGGATTACAAAAGAGTTTATTTTGTAAGTCCGTTGGCTTAGAGTTTTAGTGAAGAGTTTGAGCAAATCCTACTGAGGAGTAGGTCGTGGTTCTTCACCTTTTGAGACAGGTGTTTTCCACGTAAAAATCTCTGTGTTTTTACTTTATTGCTTTTATTATTCCGCAACAGTAGAAGTTGGAACACCAAGAAGAACCAGGTTCTTCTAGGGAGACAGCACTCAAAAATTGGGTACCACACAAATTAACCTATCTTCTTGTGTGGTATTGACGTCTAAAACATCAATTGGTATCAGAGCAGGTTATCCTTGAAAGGCTGACACCTTATAGAAGATCAAGATGAGTGCACCACCTGGAAACTGGGAAGGTCAATCAACTACAAGGCCACCACTCTTCAATGGTCTGTATTACTCTTGGTGGAAGAACAGGATGAAGGACCACCTTATTGGAGAAGACTATGAACTCTGGGACATAGACACCGATGGTCCTCTATCTACCATGATGAAGACTGCTGAAGGTATAGATGTGCCAAAGACTAGAGCTGACTGCACTGCTGAGGATCTGAAGAAATGAGAGAAGAATGCAAAGGCCAAAAAGTGGCTAGTGCGTGGACTAGGCCCAGACGAGTACAGCAGAATCCAAAGCTACACCACTGCCAAAGAGATCTGGGATACCTTTCAAGTAGCCCATGAAGAAACACCTCAGGTAAAAAGGTCAAGAGGTACACTAATATACTCTCAGTATGAAAACTTCACAATGAAAGAATGAGAGACTATCCAAGAGATGTACACAAGGTTCACAACCTTGACTAATGAACTGAAGTCTCTTGGAAGAGTCATTCTTGAAGAGGATAGGGTTGAGAAGATCTTAACAAGGGTCTTGCCTATTTCCTGGGAAAGCAAAATCACTGCTATCCATGAATCCAAAAATATGGAAACCATGAGATTGGATGAGCTAATTGGAAACCTCACTACCTATGAACTCAGAAGGCAGACAATGAAGATGGATGGTCCAAAGAAGGAGAGGATTCTAGCACTAAGAATCACTGAGGGAGCAGATCTGGAGGAAGATGAGATGGCCATGATTACCAAAGAATTCAGAAACTTTCTCATGAGGAAGAAGGGTATCTCTAGAGGAGAAACTACAACAAAGCAAAAGCTCCAGAAAGGCCAACCAACGAGGGATGCTACAAATGTGGTAAGACTGACCATCTCATCAAAAACTGTCCTCAGTGGGAAGTAGAATGGAAAAAGGAGAGATATGAAAGAAGGAACAGGAAGAAGGAACAGGTCCAACCCAAGAAAACCACAACAAAGGCTATGGTTGCTTCTTGGGGGGGAAGTTCAGATGAGGAATCAGAAGATGGGGAGACTAAAGATCAGGCTNAAGAGAAGGATCAACTATCTAAAGAATGTGCAATGCTAAAAGCAAAGTGCATGAACCTGGAAATCAGAGTCAGTGAATCTGAAAAGAAAAACATTGTCTTGTTGAACCAGGTTCATCCACTTGAAACTGATATTCTAGAACTAAAATCTGAAAACTTAAAGCTAAAGCTAGGATCGAGTAAAAAGTTGTTGATTATTCTCATATCATGTTAGAAGAAAATGTGGGAAAACTAAAAGATAAGA
>ML314574.1:0-32259 GCA_005239505.1 Nicotiana paniculata | reverse complement strand
TCAACGTGATTGTTTACCAACCCATAACTCTAGAATATCAAATTACATTGAATTCGTCTTTAAATTAGTTGTGTCTTTAATATCTTAATTTACTATTTTAGATTAATTTTAGTTAAATATTTGTTTAAGTTTAGTGTAGTTGATAGTTAATCACAAGTCCTTGTGGGTACGATATCTGGACTTAATATCCTATATTACTTGTTGACTACGTACACTTGTGTGTGCCTTGGGAAACCAACCAACAAGAGGTCGAGGACGAGGTCGAGGCCGTACTAGAGGCCGCGCAGGGTAGAGCTCAGTCTAGAGCAGCAGCCCCAGTGGAGGATCCTCTGGTAGAGTTTGCCGATGAGGTTCCTGCTCAGACAGTCTCGGTTGGACCAAATCAGGTCCCAGAGGGCTTCATTGGCACCCCGGTACTTCAGGACGCCCTGGTCCGTTTAGTGGGCCTTATGGAGAGCATTGCTCAGGCAGGTCTACTTCCTACAGCACCAGGCGTCTCTCAGGATGGGGGAGGAGCCCAGACTCCTGCCACCCGCACGCCAGAGCAGTTAGCTTCTCAGTTCCAAACCCCAGCACCTCAGACAACTGGGGTAGTTCAGCCAGTTATTGCAGCTCAGGTTGTTGACGGAGCAGCCATGTCCGCTGATGCTTTATGAAGATTTGATCGGTTCACCAAGTTGTTTCCTACTATTTTCGGTGGTGCACCATCAGAGGATCCCCAGGATTACTTAGAAAGTTGCTATGAGGTTCTTCGGAACATGGGATCATTGGGACCAATGGGGTCGATTTTGCTACTTTCATGAAAGCAAGAAAGGAAGCAAGTTTAGCGAACATAGAGATGGAAAGAGATGGATTTTGCCCAGCTGTTGTCAGATCAATTCCCATTCATTCTTTAATGGAATAGGGAACGGGCAGAGCTGCGGCTATTTTCGCCTTTCTGGTCCCGCCAAGACTTGGTGGAGGGATTATTGCCTGACCAGACCAGCTAGATCTTTGACTTTGTATTGGCTTAGTTCTCCAATTTGTTATTGGAGAAGTTTCTTCCAGTCACCCAGAGAGAGGATCTCCGTAGGTAGTTTGAGTGTCTTTAGCAGGGTTCTATGACAGTTACACAGTATGAGACCAGGTTCATCACTTTGTCCCGACATGCTATCATGATACTCCCCACCGACCGAGAGAGGGTGAGGAGTTTTATTGAGGGGCTAGCTCAGCCGATTACACTACAGATGGCTAGAGAGACAGGCAGTGATATTTCCTTTCAGGAGGCGGCCAATGTGGCCCAGCTACTAGAGATGGTTTAAATGCAGGGTAGTGGTCAGGGGTCTAACAAAAGCCTCGTCATTTTGGCCGATTTAATGGTGCCTCATCTGGGGGTAGGGATTCTTTTGGCAGAGGTCATCCTCCTAGACCATTCCAGTCAGCACTTCAGGTATCCCGCAGTGCACCACCAGCTCTTATCAGTGCACTGCCGCTACAGAGTTTCCAGAGTGGTTATTCAGGTCGACATGGGTAGTTTCAGGGCCAGCAGCCTCAACAACAGAGATCTTGTTATACTTGTTGTGTCCCGGGGCACATTGTTAGGTTTTGCCCCCAAGCCTCGAGTGGTTCTCAGCATCAGGGTTCCTGTGCTATGATTCCCGCACCAGGTGCACCCCTACTCCCTTAGCCAGCTAGGGGTGGAGGTTGAGGTGCCAGAGGTGGAGGCTAGACCGTTAGAGGTGGAGGTCAGGTTATTAGGGGTAGAGGTCAGCGAGCAGAAGGCCGACCTAGGGATGTTCAGATTGGTGGGGCCCAGCCCCGATGTTATGCTATTCCCGCCAGGCCTGAGGCTGAGACCTTCAATGCAGTCATTACAGGTATGGTTTCAGTTTGCAGCAGGGATGCTTTGGTTTTGTCTGATCCGGGGTCCACATTTTCCTACGTGTCCTCATATTTTGCTCCTTATCTGATTATGCCTCGTGATTTCCTGAGTACTCCTGTATAAATGTCTACCCCAGTGAGTGATTCTATTGTGGTAGATCGAGTCTACTGTTCAAGTATACTGGTTATTGGTGGTTTTGAGACCAGAGTAGATCTTCTGCTCCTTGATATTGTTTATTTCGATGTTATTTTGGGGATGGATTGGTTGTCTCCCTGTCATGCCAAGACTATGACCTTGGCCTTGCCGGGAGAGCCTCGATTGGAGTGGATGGGGACTCCTAGTCATTCTTCCAGCAGGGTTATCTCATATATGAAGGCTCGGCGTATGGTTGAGAAGGGATTCTTGGCATATTTGGATTATGTTCGTGATTCTAGTGCAGAGGTTCCTCCTATGGAGTCTGTGACCATTGTCCGTGAGTTTCCAGAGGTATTTCCTGTAGACTTGTCGGGTATACCACCCGACAGGGATATTTACTTTTGCATTGATTTAGCTCCGGACACTCAACCCATTTCTATTCTGCCATATCGTATGGACCCGCCAGAGCTAAAGGAATTGAAGGACCAGTTGCAGGATTTACTAGATAAAGGCTTTATTAGGCCTAGTGTTTCTCCTTGGGGTGCGCCATCGTTGTTTGTTAAGAAGAAGGACAGGACGATGAGGATGTGCATTGACTACCAGCAATTGAACAAGGTTACTATCAAGAATAAGTATCCTTTTCCGAGGATTGATGATTTGTTCGATCAGCTTCAGGGTGCCACAGTGTTTTCAAAGATTGACTTGAGATGGCTTCCATCAGTTCAGGATTAGGGCGTCGGATGTCCCTAAGAAAGACTTTCGCACTCTGTATGGGCATTATGATTTATTGGTGATGTCATTTGTGTTGACAAATGCCCCAGCTGCTTTTATGGATTTGGTAACCGAGTGTTCAGGCCCTATTTGGATTCATTCGTGATTGTTTTCATTGATGATATTTTGATTTACTCACGCAACCGAGAGGAGAACGAGCAGAACCTTCGAGTTGTCCTCCAGACTCTGAAGGATAGTCAGTTGTATGCCCAATTTTCGAAGTGTGAGTTGTGGTTGAGTTCGGTTGCATTTCTAGGCCGTGTTGTATCGGCAGCGGGTATTTAGGTGGATCCCAAGATGATTTCAGCAGTCAGAGATTGGCATAGACCTACCTCAGCTACGGAGATTCAGAGTTTCTTGGTCTTAGAAGCTTATTATCGTCGGTTTGTGGAGGGTTTTTTATCTATTGCAGCCCCGATGTCCAGGTTGACTCATAAGGGTGCCCAGTTCAGGTGGTCCGATGAGTGTCAGGCGAGCTTTCAGAAGCTCAAGACCGCCTTGACTATGGCACCAGTGTTGGTTTTTCCCTCAGGTTCAGGGCCATATACCGTGTATTGTGATGGTTCACGAGTTGGACTTGGGGCAGTGTTGCTGCAGGATGGCAAGGTTATATCTTATGCTTCTCGTCAGTTGAAGGTTCATGAGAAGAACTATACAGTTCATGATTTAGAGTTAGAAGACATTGTTCACGCGTTGAAGATTTGGAGGAATTATTTGTATGGCGTGTCATGTGAGGTGTTCACAGATCATAAAAGTTTGCAATATCTGTTGAAGCAGAAAGAGTTGAATATGAGGAAAATAAGATGGTTGGAGTTGTTGAAAGACTACGACATTACCATCTTATATCATCCGGGGAAGGCCAATATGGTGGCCGATGCTTTGATCCGGAAGTCAGTCAGCATGGGTAGTCTTGCTTATACTTCAGTCGGGGAGCGACCGCTTGCTTTAGATGTTCAGGCTTTAGCCAATCAGTTCATAAGATTGGATGTTTTTGAGACCGGCAGTGTTTTAGCTTACACGGTGGCCCGTTCTTCATTATTCGACCGTATTCAGGATCGGCCTTTTCATGATCTTGATTTTCTTGCCCTTAGGGACATGGTTTGGCACGGAGGTGCCAAGTAGGTTTTAGTTGGTAATGATGGAGTCTTGACGATGTAGGGCTTTATTTGTGTGCCTGGTGTTGATGGCTTTCGTGAGTTCATATTGCAGGAGGCCCATAGTTTCCGGTATTCCATTCATCCGGGCACCGCAAAGTGTACCAGGATTTCTGGCAGCATTATTGGTGGAGGAGGATGAAGAAAGATACTGTGGCATATGTAGCACGCTGCTTGAACTGTCTGCAGGTTATGTACGAGCACCATAGACTCAGTGGTTTGATACAGCAGATTGTGATTCTTGAGTGGAAGTGGGATTGTATCACCATGGATTTCGTGGTTGGACTCCCACGGACCTAGAGAAAGTTTGATGCGGTATGGATCATTGTGGATAGGCTGACCAATTCAGCACATTTCATCCCTGTAGCAATTTCATATTCTTCGGAGAGATTGGCAGATATTTACATAAGGGAGATTGTTCGCCTGAATGGTGTGCTCGTGTCCATTATTTCTGATCGAGGTACGCAGTGTATCTCACATTTCTGGAGAGTATTTCAGCGTGAGTTGGGCACACGGGTTGAGTTGAGCAGAGCGTTTCATCCTCAGACGGACGGACAGTCCGAGCGTACTATTCAGATCTTGGAGGATATGCTGCGAGTATGTGTCATCGACTTTGGAGGTTCTTTGGACCAGTTTTTGCCTTTAGCTGACTTTGCCTACAACAACAACTATCAGTCGAGCATTCAGATGGATCCTTATGAGGCATTATATGGTAGGCGGTAGCGGTCTCCAGTTGAGTGGTTTGAGTCGGGAGAGGCTCGGTTGTTGGGTACGGAGTTAGTGCAGGATGCCTTGGATAAGGTGAAGATCATTCAGTATAGACTTCGTACATCTCAGTCCAGGCAGAAGAGTTATACAGACTACAGAGTACGATATTTGGCATTCATGGTAGGAGACCGGGTATTGCTTCGGGTGTCTCCCGTGAGGGGCGTGATGAGGTTCGAAAATAAGGGCAAGTTGAGCCCTAGGTACATTGATCCCTTTGAGATTCTTGATAAAGTGAGAGAGGTGGCCTACATTCTTGCTTTGCCACCAATTTTATCAGTCGTGCATCCAGTGTTTCATGTATCTATGCTTCGGAAGTATCTCGACGATCCATCCTATTTGCTAGACTTCAGCAGTGTCCAGTTGGACAAGGATTTGACTTATGAGGAGGAGCTTGTAGCCATATTAGACCGGCAGATTCATCAGTTGAGATCGAAGATTTATCCTTCGGTTCGTCTTCAATAGAGCGGTCAGCCTGTCGACGCAGCTACCTCGGATTTCGAGTCCGATATGCGGAGCCGATATCCCCATCTTTTCCCCGATTCAGGTAGTTTTTCTATGTCCATTCGAGGACGAGCGTTTGTTTTAGAGGTGGAAATTATGATGACCCAAAAGGTCATCCCGTGTTTTATAAGTCAATTTTGTGTTCCGAGGTCATGAAAACCACCTTTTATCTCACCCCGATTTGTGTGCGCTGCCCGGCGTATAGCTGGGAGGCCTTTATGTGAAAAACTGAGAAAAATGATAGTTTGTTTTTGAAATTTGATTTAAGTTGACTTTAGTCAACATTTTTGGTAAACGAACCCGCACGTGATTTTATGGTTCCGTAGAAAAATATGGGACATGGGCGTATGCCCGGAATGGAATTCTGAGGTCCCAAGCCCGAGAAATGAATTTTTGAAAGAAATTATTTTTCTGAAAATATAAAGGATTTTAAAAGATTAATTATATTTGAAATCTATGATATCAGGCCCGTATTTTGGTTCCGAATCCCGGTACATGTTCGATATGATAATTATGATGTGTCTGTAAAATTTGGTAAGAAACGGAAGTCGTTTGACGTGATTCGGACCCACGGTTCTAAATTTTGATACTTTGAAAGTTATGGAAATTTTCTTTGATTTTTATGATAAATTCGTTGTTTAAGATGTTATTTTAGCGAATAGATCGCACGAGTAAGTCCGTAGGATATTTTTGAGGTTGTGTGCATATTTGGTTTAGAGCCCCGAGAGCTCGGGTGAGTTTCGGATAGGCGTTGGAGCATTTTTAGACATAAAAATCTTGTGTGGGTCCGTTTTCTGGTGTCTGAGATTTTGTGGTATGCGAACGTGGGGGAAGCTACTTGAAGGCACAACACAAGTTTGGGAGGGGTTAGGATTACTCTATGCGAACACACCTAGGTGGTTGCGAACGCATAGAGTATTAGAGTGCTGGGGGCTGCTTAATTAATTATACAGTGAGAACACACCACCGGGGATGCGAACGCGTAGTGTAGGGAGAGGCAGCCTGTGCGGAACGCACAACATATGTCGCGAACGCATAGGGAAATTTGCCCAATTATTATAAAAACATAACCAATTACGGGATTTTTACCAAAACTCATAACGTCTTCTTCCAAACTCCAACTTGGGCGATTATTAAAAGAGAACTTCACCACAAAATCATAGGCTCGTTTTCTTCAAATTCCATTAACCTCCATTAGATTTGTAGGCCTAAATCATGTTATTAAGGGTAAAATATTAGGGAATTGGGTAGAGTTAGGGTTTTTTGAATAATTGGGATTTAGACCTCGTTTTGGGGTCGAACATCGAAACTAATTACATATTCGGGCTCGTGGGTGAATGGGTGATAGAGTTTTGGTCCGAACCTCGTGTTTTGACCAAGCGGGTCTGCGGTCGATTTTTGACTTTTTGGGAAGAATGATAGGAAATCTATAATTAAGCATTGGAATTGAATTATTTAGCGCTTATTGATGTTATTAAGTCGATTATGTCTAGATACAATTGATTTGGAGCCAAATTCAAAAGGAAAAGCGATGATTGAGGCTTAATTTTGGTCGTGGAAGTCGAGGTAGTGTTTGGCCTAACCTCAGCTTGAGGAAATAGGGGTTGAGTCTTATTTTCTATGTGTTTATACCATGCTCAACGTATAGGTGAGGTGACGAGTACCTATACGTTGGTGTCAAGAATGTCGTGAGTCGGATATTATGAATTATGTGATTTTCATTGATATTTACTGTGTTATAGCTTGAATTTCACTTTAGTGGTTGTTCATTTGGTGGAACTTCTTGGTAATGAATATTGTTTACTATTTGTTTCGGTTGAAGAATCTTATGTAAAGATATTTACTTGAATGAGATTCATTATAGTTGTGCCCCTTGCAGGGATGGTGATATTTTTACTGTTGTTCCCTTGCCGGGATGTTATGATTATGGTTCATATTGTTCATTTTTCCTTGCCAAACATCTGTTATTGATATTGTTTGGGTGAGGAAGAGTGTAAAGCACGAAGGGTGATGCCGTGTATTGATTTTCTGAGGAAAAGTGTAAAGCACGAAGGGTGATGCCGTGCACTGCTTTCTTTGTGTTGTTATTTCCTGCTGTTATTTTGATGTTTGAACTGTTACTTATTCCGTTATTTCTGTTAATTGATAATTCTTTCCCCCAGCATGTTCCCCTTTCCTTTGTACTTAGCTATTTATTACTTTGTTATTATTATTTCTTCCGAATATTATTAAATTGCACAGGTTATTTTAGTTGTCGTGTCCTAGCCTCGTCACTACTTTGCCGAGGTTAGGCTCGACACTTACAAAGTACATGGGGTTGGTTGTACTAATACTACACTTTCCCTTGTTTTTTTGTGAAGATCCCGGTACAGGACCCTTTGGACATTAGAGCTAGGAGGCTACCTTCAGTCAATTCGGAGACACCGAGGTAGTCCTGCTGGCGTCCGCAGGCCTTGGCATCCCCTTCCACTTCTTTATTTTTCTTTTAGTAATTTCGGAAACAGATTTATTTACTTCTTTCAGACCATTATATGTATTATTCGTAGATAGTCCGTGATATTGTGACTTCAATATTATGGGATTTGGCTAGTTTTGGGTGAAATTTCGTAAAGGCTCTGTGTTGAAATACCTACGGCTTTATTCATCCTACATTTTTATTCATTTCATTGTGGTAATTAACCTATTTTCGACTATTAATAAAGAGATAACATAAATTAAGCATTCACGTTGGCTTGTTTAGCGGGTTCAACGTTAGGCGCCTTCACGGTCCTGAGGGTAGGAAATTCGGTTCGTGACAGAACATGGCCCCGACCTATCCATAACCTATCTACATATATACACAAGATGTACACAAAATTTCTAGACCCGGAAACTCTGAAGGACGGGGAGCTTACCAATAAAAGTGAACTCGGGCAACACCAACTGAGGAGGTCTACCCTTATGTCTGTCTGAACCTGCACGCATGAAATGCAGCGTCCCCAGAAAGGGACGTTAGTACAAAATAATGTACTAACTATGTAAGGATATATACTGAAAGTTGAAACTGAACTGATAATCTTAACATATGTCTTATACCCCACTATATTACATCAATATTACGTCCTCCAGTATTAAATTACAATGATGATGCACCCTGTAGTATTGTACGTTGAATTTGTCATAAGGTAATTTACATCCGTCCAAGAAAAAGATTATTTGGAGATTATAAGGATTACGCTATTTCAAGCAAGTGATGAGTAAATTCGTGAAGGTGACAGGGGAATCAAGTCAAAGAAAATGAATTTTCGTCCAAGTTTGGCATGTTGGGATAAAATACGGGCCGAGCGTTAATACCTGATATTTATGGACTAGTACCGTACAAGGTACAATATGACCATGATAGTATGATATATAAAAGGGTATATTAAAAATAAGTAGAATTTTAAGTAAGTTGAGTCAATTCTTAATTATGCGGGTAATTAGTTAATTACCGGGTAACGGAACATTACCTAATTAATTAATAAGTTGGGATAAAGATTTAAAACACCACCCCCACGTGGCAGCAAGCCACTAACAAATAAGTGACTCATGGTCACATTAGATTAGGTGGCTAACCCAACTGTCATTATAAAAACCATAAAAGGAGAATAAGTATGAAAAAGTTCCAAACGTTCATGCTTAATATCTACTCACAATTGACGTTATTAAAACTAGATAAGGAAGAAACTTGGGAAAAGTCCAAAATATCCATGCTTAGAAAAAAATACATTAAAAAGGTGGGGTCTAATGTTTAATTCTATTGAAAATAGACATTCTTTATCATCTCTACTATTTAGGATAAACACAAATTTGGCCTTGTTAATAGTGAGTTCACAGTAAGAATGGAAGACCAAGACCAGGGAACCAAGTCAAGAGTTATGAAGGTAGACTCTATGGAATCATGGGATTTCTATGTTAATCAAGCCACTGTTCAAGGATGTCCTACTGTGGAACACTTTACTGCTGCTTGGTGTATTCCCTCTTTCGCAATGAACCCCTTTACGGAGGAGTTGGCTCCTATGTACCAAAATACTATATTTTTTCTCACAATTGATGTGGATAGGTTCAAGATCCAACGTGAAATGCTAAGTCAACGAAGGTGCGATACAATCTTTCTCAAAAATATTATACGGGTTCTTTCCTACTTCGATCCTCTGTTACGCGTTTTAGCAAAAGAGAATCGATTCAGATATGTTAAGGCTAAGCTCTTCCTTCATTTTTTATGATCTCGTAATTACACGAGTTTGATAATGAGGCATGAAGAAAAATTCATATCCCGAAATTTACTTATATTTTCCTAGTTTTGTAAGTTACAATATTATCTTTATCGGGACTTCATATTCATTTGAGTATTTCCTTTTCTAGTCAAGAGAACAGAGAGTATATATATATACAATATTACAGTATTTTCATTACCATCGAGCTATAATCGATGGGCAGGACCCTATTGGCCAACCTCTGATCAGATGGTAAGTTATATACCGAGCCTACTATGGTCGAGCGCCTATGAGCGAGCCTAGTTAGTCGAGATACAGAGCCTACTATGGCCGAGCGCCTATGAGAGAGCCTACTATGGCATAGCAATTATATATATATATACCGAGCCTTATAAGGCCGAAAAACTATTTTACTTACTATAATGAGAGAGTTGAGTCAGTATTAACAGGTAAGCATATCTTCATATTATCTTTGACTTCCAATTGCTTTCACTTATTATATTACCAGTTCAGTTTAAACTTTCAGTATATTTCCTTACATACTCAGTACATTATTTCGTACCGACGTCCATTTTCTGGGGGCACTGCATTTCATGCTTGCAGGTTCAGACAGATAGGCGGGTAGACCTCCTCATTAAGTGTTTCTCGAGTTCAGCTTGATCGATAAGCTCCATGCCTTATGGAGTTTTCGGATCTAGAGATTTGTGTACATCTTGTGTATATATGTTATGAGTAGGTCGGGGAGCTGTTATGATCATAGTGTATCCACCAGTAGAGGGTTGTAGACATATCTTGTCAGTTAGTGTAGTATGTTGGGCTGGTAGGCCTTTTATGTATATTTTGTTGGTTTGCCAGCTATAGTCGTTATGACGGCCTTGTCGGCCAAGATTTATATTGATATTTAGTTAGCATTCGTAGTTGTCTTGCAATGTGGCCCATGGCCAGAGTATGACATCACATGTTCAGAGTTCCTTAGTCGCAAGTTGGTATGCAAGATTAGGTGAGGCACCGGGTGCTGGTCTCGGCCCCCCCAGGCTCGGGGCGTGACTAAAGTGGTATCAGAGCAGTTCCGTCATAGGGAGTCTACAAGCCGTGTCTAGTAGAGTCTTGTTTATGGGTGTATTCTTCACCACACTTATAAGCAGGAGGCTACATGGCATTTATGACTGTCACTCTTTCTTCTTACTCTAGATGGTGTGTTAGAGCTCACTTATAAGAATTCAAATTCTGAACTTCTATTTTATTCGTAATAAGACGATGCTTACATTCTGTAAGACGATCAATAAGAGATATAGTTGTGGAAGTGTTGAGTTAGAGGAACTCGATTTTGAATTTTCCTTATGATGAGTAAAAGAGAGGTCTTCATCAGATCATGCGTGTAATAAAAGGTGTACGGTTCCTGATAAAGAGCTTTTAGGAAAGAATAATTACCCACTCTTTCAGTAAAAAGGAATAACAGAATCGGAAGATAGATACGAGTTGCAACAAGTAAAAGAAGCAAGGTGAAGAAGGGTACGAGGTACCCAGTTAATAAAGATTATCATTATTTACCATTCAGGAAGAGAGATATGTAAGAATTTTGAGTTACCTTCAACAGTAACAGAGGTATAATTGGCCACACCGATCTCAGTCATGCCCTATGGGAGCTGACATATATGGTTAAAGAGAAGGACATGATAGCAGGATCCGACTAGGGTTAGAGTTACCCAAAATGATGAATGGATGGTTTGTGTTAGTTGACATTTCCGAAGGATATTACAAAGGTGATAATGGATCTCCTTGTGGAGGAGGTAAATATTACCTTAGTGTGGCTCCCGTCCCTAGTAGAGAAAGAATGTTTGGAAATTCAAAGAGCCAATGGAGGGAGGAAACAAAGCTAAAATAAAAAGAATGATTTGTTCGAATTTTCATAATAAAGTGATAGATAGAAATATTAGTAGGGAAGTACGAAGAGGGATAATGAAACATTATGAGTGAGATGTGATACATGGATGACAACGGTAGAGTGTTACAAAATCCATAGTCAAATGAAGAAAGAGATGAGAGGTGATGGGCCATAAGACAACAAAAGAGTAAAGGCCATACAGTCACATCCTCATTTCGAGAAATAAGTTCGCGACTCTAACGTGATTAACAGAAGGAAAAGTTAGACCTCTCAGTAATAGGAATCAATATGGATTGGTGAACAAGATAAACTATACATGAATTAGGAATTGAGTAATTTGATAATAGTCAGCATCATGAGAATTTCAGATTGCATTCCGTCAATAATAGAATGGACAACAGAAGAAGATCCATGATGAATTCAGAGGATGGTCATTCAGGGAGACGCTTCCCTAAAGCAAGCAATATGAGCAAAGTTAAGCTTAAGGGACTGTATGTGATAGTCACACTAAGTGTCACCATCGCGAGTGAGGAATTTTGTTATCCTTGGTACAGAAGGATTACCGTAAGGCGAGTAAGGGTCCTTGATGATGTGGAAGGACGCCAAAGATGAAGAGGAAAAAACATCTATAGGCAGGTCGTCATGGCTCCAAGTCTTAGTACTCCCCTAAAGGGGGGAATATGGAATGATAAAGGAAGAATGCGATAAAAATGAGAAAGGGATGAGATTGCACTTATCCAAATGTTATAGATATGATATGACTCCAGAACGTTATGCAAGCAGGACGTCAAAAAAAAAGGAAGTAAGCGTTCCTGCCCGAGATGTTATTGATAGATAAGGAGCCAATACGTGAGATAAGTTAAGACAAGTAAATAAATCAAGAAAGATTACGCCGAATATGGATATGAGAATGGGTCGACGAGTAGTTAGTAGTTGATTCAGGAAGAGCCTAGTCATGACTAGACAAAAAGTTACAGACAAATCAGCAGATCATGCAAGATAAATGTAGTAAACCCCAACATGGAGAAGTCAGCCTCACAGTAATGTCATTATAATACTTGATATATATTAAAATAAGAGTCGTAGTAGTTAAATGTATGGTATAAGTTTTACGAGAATAAAAGAAAGTGCCACTTAGAAGGCAGTCAAAATATCAGTTCAAAAGCAACCCTACAAGCACAAAGGCATGGAGGTAGGCAACTACGGATGATTACTGGCAAGGAAGGACATCAAAATGTGCATAATAAGCTCACAACTTAACAAGAGTCAAGGGGTCTCCCTAAGTACTACAATGAAAGTTTAGGTGAGGAAATAAGGAATAAGGCTTCAACCTAAGCATAACGACCTAACGAGGGAATGGTCGTGTAACAACAGTCTCACAACAACATTGTAAGAACTCCAAAGGAAACTGGCACCTACCATGGCTAATGAATGGGATGTAAAAAGTAAAAGTAATACTCGAGATCAAATGAGTTGCACGAAAACTATCGCATGTGTGGGCACTAAGATAAGCTAAGTATGTACGCAAAAAGGGGGCAGAAAGGCCAAGAAAAGTAATAGCCTACGTTGAAAGAAATCTAAGATGGAACGAAAGAAATTAGTTGGTAAATGATCCAGAGTTGGTTACATTATAAATGCACTTAAAGGCTCAAAGTTTTATACATGCAACATATACAGTCGTAGATGATTCAGGTATACATTAAAAGGAAGAATTGAGCCCAGGTCATAAACAAAGGATTAAATTCTTAAAGGATTGTATCATATATATTCCGCAGTGCCCATGAAAGGTTAAACAGAATAAATAATACCATCAATCACAAATCGAAGATAACTTAAGCCGACATAAAGGCCGATCATAACAGGAGGGAACTAAAGATTTACATCAACGAAGTAAATCAGGAATGATAGCAGCATCATCAGTGAAATACCTTCCAGCCTATGGTTTCTAAGTACCGAAAGGTCTAATTAGAGAGTAATAAAAAGAGTTAGAGACGATGCGATGTCTCGCTTGATGTTCCAGAAAAGCATAAGGAAGTCGATCGCAAGTTAAAGTATGATAGAGCGAAAAGACAAAACTAAGGATAAGAAGAAGGCAAGTGAAAAGGCGACGAAAATGGATAAGTCCTCGGGGTTAAGCCCGTGAAAACAAAGGAGCTAATGGTTCCTCTAAGTTATAGAAAGCCCAATATAGCCTGAATGAACTCAAAGGAGTCTAAGACTAGTAGCAATTAGAAGAGATGGGATGTTGTTCTAGTAGAAGAATGAGGGTGTAATTGTGATAAATAAAGGATGACGTTTGGGCCTTCGCTTGAGTAATGATTTGAAAAAAAGGGAGGGGAGAAGATTTCATGAATTTTAAAGGACTAAAATACCCATATAAGGTGCGTCACGTTGGGATACTATAAATTACGATTATGAAACTATAGTATCACCCCCAGGTGGATCAATCTAATTACTCCAGATTTCCCTGATGAGATGAAAGCCCTAGCGGCGGCGTTACGTGAAAGATCAAGTTATCAGGGGTAGATGATGAATCAACATTACGGTAAATCAACAATAGATGGATAAAAGTTCAACAATATAAGAGGAGATTAGACCATCAGTCTTAAGGATAAGCAACGAGAGTAACCTGGAGTTAGTTGCAGACCTCAGTAACGATAAACCAAAATAAAAGTTATGGTATAGTATGACCTACGTAGATGCAGTAAGATCATATGAATGGGTAACTAAATCTATAAAAATAAGATGTGGCCATATTCGCAAGTTCTACAAAGCACCTAGTGAAGGACGTCAGTACACCTGTAGATGCCAACAGAGGCATCCTATTATCCCATGTATATGATTATAACGTAAGGCCTAAAGATTGGCTAAAAGCCGGAGAAAAGGAGAAAAGCGTCGCATAGGCACACTTACAAGGTCAATATCATAGAGGTTGTATTATAGAAGGTAGCAACAGTTACGAGATTGGAAGGAATTCGATCACAAGTCATGGCGTGGGAAAGAGGCCTAAAGGGGGGAGGGGGGGGGAGGAATGCCCTGCCTTTTGGATTTATTCACATAACAACTGCCTAAATGGAAAGAAGAGTATAAAGGTATTCGCAAGAGCTATAAGTTATGAAAATAATGAGAGCATCAGTCAACATTCGAGGACGAATGTTCCAAAGGGGGGAATGATGTTACACCTCACAATATTACATCATTATTACATCCTGCAATATTAAATTACGATGATGTTGCACCCTGTAGTATTGCTCGTTAAATTTGTCGTATGGTAATTGACATTAGTCCAAGGAAAAGATTATTTGGAGATTATAAGGATTACGCTATTTCAAGCAAGTGATGAGTAAATTTGTGAAGGTGAGAGGGGAAGCAAGTCAAAGAAAATGAATTTTCGTCCAAGTTTGGCATGATGGGATAAAATACGGGCCGAGTGTTAATACTTTATGGACTAGTACCATACAAAGTATCATATGACCATGATAGTATGATATATAAAAAGGTATATTAAAAATAAGTATAATTTTAAGTAAGTTGAGTCAATTCTTAATTATACGGGTAATTGGTTAATTACCGGGTAACGGAACATTACCTAAATAATTAATAAGTTGGGATAAAGATTTGAAACCCCACCCCCACCCCCACCTCCATCCCTACGTGGCAGCAAGCCACTGACAAATTAGTGACTCGTGGTCACATTAGATTAGATGGATAACCCAATTGTCATGTCATTATAAAAACCATAAAAGGAGAACAAGTATGAAAATGTTCCAAACTTTCATGCTTAATATCTACTTCCAATTGACGTTATTAAAACCAGATAAGGAAGAAACTTGAAAAAAGTCCAAAATTTCCATGCTTAGCCAAAAATAAATTAAAAAGGTAGGGTCTAATGCTTAATTCTATTGAAAATAGACATTCTTTCTCATCTCTACTATTTAGGATAAACACAAATTTGGCCTTGTTAATAATGAGTCCACAGTAAGAATGGAAGACCAAGAACAGGGGACCAAGTCAAGAGTTAGGAAGGTAGAGTCTATCGAATCATAGGATTTCTATGTTAATTAAGCCACTATTCAAGGATGCCCTATTGTGGAACACTTTACTGTTGCTTGGTGTATTCCCTCTTGGAAATGAACCCCTTTACGGAGGAGTTGGCTCCTATGTACCAAAATACTATATCTTTTCTCACAATAGATGTGGATGGGGTCAAGGTCCAACGTGAAATGCTACGTCAAAGAAGGGCCGGTACAATTTTTCTCAAGAATATTATACGGGTTCTTCCCTACTTCGATCCTCCATTATGTATTTTAGAAAAACAGAATCGGTTCAAGTATGTTAAGTCTAAGCTCTTCCTTAAATTTGCATGATCTCGTAATTACACGAGTTTGACGAGGCATGAAGAAAAATTCATATCCCGAAATTTACGTATATTTTTCTAGTTTTGTAAGTTACAATACTATCTTTATAGGAACTTCATATTCATTTGAGTATTTCCTTTTTCCAGTAAAGAGAGCAGAGAGTATATATATACAGTATTAAAGTATTTTCATTACAATCGAGCTATAATCGATGGGCAGGCCGCTATTGGGAAAACTCAGATCAGATGGTAAGTTATATACCGAGCCTACTGTGGCCAAGCGCCTATGAGCGAGCCCAGTTGGTCGAGATACTGAGCCTAGTATGGACGAGCGCCTATGAGCAAGACTACTACGGCAAAGCAGTTATATATATATATATATACCGAGCCTTATAAGGTCGGACAACTATTTTACTTACTATAATGAGAGAGTTGAGTCAGTATTAGCAGGTAAGCATATCTTCAGATTATTTTTGACTTCCAGTTGCTTTCAGTTATTATATTATCAGTTCATTTTCAGCTTTCAATATATTTCCGTACATACTCGGTACATTATTTCGTATTGACGTCCCTTTTCTGGGGGCGCTGCATTTCATGCGTGCAAGTTCATACAGATAGGCTGGTAAACCTCCTTATTAAGTGCTGCCCGAGTTCAGCTTGATCGGTAAGCTCCATAACTTTCGGAGTTGCTGGGTCTAGAGCATTGTGTACATCTTGTGTATATACGTATATATGTTATGAGTAGGTCGGGGAGCTGTTCTGATCAATGTGTATCCACCAGTAGAGGCTTGTAGATATATCCTGTCAGTTAGTGCAGTATGTTGGACTGGTAGGCTTTTTATGCATATTTTGTTGGTTTGCTAGCTGTAGTAGTTATGACGGCCTTGTCGCCCCAACTTTATATTTATATTTAATCAACATTAGCAGTTGTCTTGCAATGTGGCATATGGCCAAAGTATGACATCACATGTTCAGAGTTCCATAGTCGCAAGTCGGTACGTAAGATTAGGTGAGGCACCGATTACCGGTCTCGCCCCCCAGGCTCGGGGCGTGACAATATGCTTACCTACTGATACTGACCCAACTCTCTTAATATAATAAGTAAAATTGTTGTCCGTCCTTATGAGGCTCGGTGTATAAATATATATATATATATAACTGCTCTGCCATAGTAGGCTCTCTCATAAGCGCTCGACAATACTAGGCTCTGTATCTCGACCAACTAGGCTCGCTCATACGAACTCGGCCATAGTAGGCTTGGTATATAACTTTCCATCTGATTAGATGTTGCCCAATAGGGGCCTGCCCATCGATTATAGCTTGATGATAATAAAAATATTGTAATACTGTATATATAGATTCTATGCTCCCTTGACTGGAAGAAGATAATACTCAATTGAACATAAAGTACCGATAAGGAAGAATATTATAACTTATGAGACTAGCAAAATATACGTAAATTCCGGGATATGAATTTTTCTTTATGCCTCGTTATCAAACTTGCGTAATTACGAGATCATGCAAAATGAGGGAAGGGCTTAGCCTTAACATATCTGGAGTAGGGAAAAATCCGTGTGATATTCTTGAGAACGCTTACACCGTACTCCCTTAAAATTGTAAAATCTCATGTTGCTTACGATACTACAAAACGTCTGATTGAATTAATAAAAATCCTTAGCTTCATATGGCCTTCAACGGTGGCTTCAGGTGCCTTTTTTGTTAGCTTCATATGATCCTTTTCTATTCTCTCTCATGAAGAAGATATGCATCTCTTAATCCTTACAAAATATGAAGCCTCCTAACGTTTAAAAAGTCTCTTAAGAGATTTGTCTGATTCTATCTAATGAAGAAGATATGCATTTCTTAATCCTTAAAAGGTATACAGCCTCCTAACATTTTAATAAGTCTCTTTAAAAGATTTGTCTGATTCTATCCAATGAAGAAGATATGCATCTCTTAATACTTAAAAGGTATATAGCCTCTTAACATTTTAAAAGGTCTCTTTAAGAGATTTGTTTGATTCTCTCAAATGTTGAAGGTTTTTCCTTTTGATTTATTGCCACCTACCCAACATGACTAATGAGTCATTTGTTTTTGGTAGTGGCTTGCTGCCACATGGGGTGGGGGAGCGGTTTTATTCTTATCCAATAATCAATTAACTAATTAGGTAATATTCCACTACCCGGTAATTAACCAATTACTAACATAATTAAGAATTGTCTCAAATTACTTAAAATTCTACTTATTTTTAATACACATTATACATCTGTTACACCCCATATTTTCGTACATGAAAATACGCCATAAATAAATTAATTAACGAGAGCTAGGAAATGAGATGTCACGTCTCGCAATTTTGTACGCTAAAGTTTTATCATAAGTTAATCGACGTGACTTGGGGAACGAGATTTGTTTCGGATTATAAGTATCATGCTATTTCAAATAATGGATGAGCAAATTCGTGAAGGTGAGAGGGGAATCAAGTAAAAAAAAATAAATTTATTTCCAAGTTTGGCACGTTGGGATAAAATTCGGGCCGAGCTAAAATAACTGGTATTTATGGACTAATACAAAGTACCACATGGCCATGATAGTAAGGTGTATAAGGTATGTTAAAAGATAACAGTATTTTAAGTAAGTTGAGATAACTTTTAATTATGCGGGTAATTGGTTATTACCAGGTAACGGGACATTACCTAATTAATTGGAATATATTAGATAAGTTTTAAAAAGCATGAGGTGGCAGCCCTCCAAGCAATTGGAATGACTCATACCACAAATTAAAAGGTGGCACCATATTACACAATCATTCCATTCTTACAACAAAACTTCTTTTCCATACCAAACATATTTCCATACTAAAGATCAGAATGTTAAGAATTCTTAATACAAGACTTCTTTCAACCAAGGATTGAATGTTATCCATTCAACCAAAAAAATCCTTACCAGAACGTTAGCAAGATTCCAAACGTTAGCAACATTAATTCAACAAGGCTTCAACGAGATGTCTTGAAACAAAATTTCCTAACAAGATTTCTTAGAATCTTAAACAACGTGAGGTTTTGTGATTCTAAGGTAATACGGTACAACATTTCTCAAGAATATCATACAGATTTTTCCCTATTACAGGTATGTCAAGGCCATCCCTTCTTTCTTTTTGGCATGATCAAAATTTTACTGAAGAAACGAGCAAACGAACGGTTTTAATAAATTAATCTATTCATAGAAATACCGGGGGTATCTATATTCTTGATTTTTCGTGTGAATTATTATCTTCTGCTCATGGGTCCCATAAAAATACTTATTTGATAACTTTTATCCGAAAGGCATATTGATTTTTATGGTGTTCCAAGAAAATTTTATTAACGCATTTCTTATGCATTTCATAGATTTATACATGTACATTGACCCTTGACCAAATGGCGTTATATATGCATATATATATGTATAAGAAAAGGTTACAGCGTTATATACGCACCACCACCTGATCAGCTGGTATACATTGATGATTTTGCCCACAGTGGCTGATATGATATGATGGGATGCCCTTAGAGGACTGATGATGTTATGAAACATGTACCTATGCATGAAATGACATTCATACGCATATGCATGACATTATAATTATTTCATGATTTACAGAGCTATCTATACTTACAGGTTGAGTTATTTACTCTATATTTCTTCCATGTTTGTTATGTACTTATTTATGTGCCTTACATACTCGGTACATTATTCGTACTGACGTCCCTTTTTCCTGGGGACACTGCATTTCATGCCCGCAGGTCCCGATAGACAGGTCGAGAGCCCTCCAAGTAGTCTATCAGCTCAGCGGAAGATGTTGATAGGCTCCATTTGCTTCGGAGTTGCTTGTTTGGTTGGTATGATTTAGACATGTATTGTTTGGTATGATTGGACTCTATCTCGACCTTTATGACATTTATGTACTCTTGGAGGATTTTAGACATATGTCGTGTAAGTGAAAGATTATACATACTTGTCGGCTTGTGTTTTGAGTTTATAAATGATCATGTTGACCTATTAGGCCTGCATGTCACATGTATATGATGATGTAATAAGAAAGATAGGCTACGTTGGGATATATATTGGTTGAGTCCCCGGAAGCAAATCGATGCAAAAATCAATCTCTCACTCTGGAGGAATGCCTAGAAGTTCATCTGGAAATACATATGCATACTCGTTGACTAATGGAATAGACTTAAGTGTAGGTATCTCAGTATCTATATCTCTAACTCGCACAATTTGATAAATGCACCCTTTTGCGATCATTTTCCTCGCCTTCAGATAGGAAATAAACCTAGCTCTGGGTCACTGTATTACCTACTGATGCGAGGCTAGAATTCATGGTTTAACATGATATATGCCCTACATTTTATGTGCGTTAATGATAAAAATACACTTTTTATGTGCATAATAGAGTCTATTTCATGTGTATGTGAATTGGATATGGAAACCGAGCTAAATCGATGCAAATACATCGAAAATATGCTCAAGAGGCGAGGAGGAGTGCACCGGGCTATAGCTGGGCGCCAGAGCCCAAACGGCTGACCCTGCCTGGCGTTAGAGTCCAAATGCCAGCCTTAGCCTGGCGTTAGCCAGGTGTTAGAGCCCAAACGCTAGCCTTAGCCTGGCGTTAGCCAGGTGCCAGGGCCCAAATGCCAGGTCCCTGTTTCGGTCAATTCCGAGTTTTGACGAGTTTAAGTGTTTCCCGGTTGGATAGAAGTCTCCTACACGTTTAGGGTTTGTCCTAAACATATAAATAGACCTCTAAAATACAAATTAACGAGGATTGGAAGACATACGAAGGATTCCAAAAGTGAAAGTCATCAAAGTGAAGGACAACCTGTGGATTACTACTCAGCAAAGCAAAAACATTGATTTTTATCTCCTTAGTTCATTACTCTATAATTCAATTATGCAAGTTATTTTAGATTTGATATTTATGAATATGAGTAGCTAATTTTCGTAATCTAGGGTTTTGGTGGAACCCNATAACCGAGGGTTTAGAGGTTGGATTAGAGATAACGATACCTCGGGTGCAATCTAAAGTGAACTGTAATGCAATTTGGCTAGCGTAACTTGAGAGAGTACGACTAGTAAATCATCATAATTACTTGAGAGAGATTTATGGTAGATAGAATGTTCATGATTGATATAAAGACTTAGTCATGTTATAGGAAATATCTGAGAAGTAAGTTCACCAACGGGGGATACCATAACCTTAGACCTGTATTATAATTGTTTAAATCATATTGTTAGTCATTGTTAGTTTATCATTATTACTAGTAGAAATAATAATACATCACCAATTGATATTCAAAAGTCTAGAGAAAACTGATTAAGTAAATTTTTTATATTCTGACGGCTTGATTGATACGTAACTTCCCTGTGGGATCGACTCTGGGCGTAATACCCTGGATTATATTTGCAACGCCCGCTTAGTCTTTTATAAGACATAGTTGAGCGTGATCAAATTTTGGCGCCGTTGCCGGGGAATTAACGGTATTATCAATTGAGTTGGAAGAAATACAAAATTCTGAAATATAGTCAATTTTCTTCAAATTTTCATTTTCACATTGAAAGTTTGACGTTGCTAACGTGTTGCAGGTGCATGCCTAGAAACTCATCGAGGACTGGTGAAGTAATTAAAGCCTTATCAGACCCCGAGAAAGTTTTCAGGGCCATAAACCGGACCAACCGGAAAAGCAAACATCAACCACAAATTGAACAAATTGAAACCGACATGGAAGATCCACACAAACGGAATAATCATGGGGATTATGTGGTAGACCCAGTCGTTGAGGCTCCTTTATATGACTGGGCACAACCCATAGCTGAGAATTTGGCCACGGCGATATTGGTTCCTCAAATACAAGCTGAGTCCTTTCAGATAACAAATAATATGCTGCACTTATTGCAGAACAAAGGGCTATTCTCAAGGTCATACATTGAAGACCCCCAGCAGCATTTAAAGAACTTCCTGTCAATTTGCAAAACTCAAAGGGAGCCAAACGTCACTCAGGAGGCAATAAAACTGTTGTTGTTTCCATTCCCAGTGATTGGTGCTGCCCAGACTTGGCTAAACTCACTCCCCATAAATTCCATTACCACATGGGAGGAGTTAGTTAAGCAATTCGTGAACAAGTTTCACCCACCTAACAAGACTGCCCAACAAATCGATGAGATCTTAAGCTTCCGACAGAAACCAGCTGAAACCTTACAAGAGACATGGGAGCGATTTAATGGTATGTTGGTTATCTGTCCACATCATGGTATTCCAGATCAAATGTTAGGGCAGCGTTTCTATGTGGGTTCGGCAGATACGGTTAAAGCAAATATTGATGCTTCAGCTGGTGGAGCATTCCTGAGCAAAACGTGGAGAGAGAGTCAAATCCTACTTGATAAAATGGCACAGAATTCAGGATGGACAACAAGGAATGGACCCATTACTCCTGTAGTTCATTCAGTGCCATTCAATCCATCTAATACCATTCCAGAGAACGTGGCCACCTTGATAACACAAATGAGTATACTTACAAAGAAGGTGGAAGAATCGGGGCAAAAACAGCAGGTACACATTGTTGACACAACCAATGGAGGCTTATGCACATCATGCATTAGTCAACCACTTGGTAACCACTGGAATGCAGAATGTGATAACCCTCCTCATCCAGAAAATATGAATTATGTGACAAATTATGAACGTCAGAGACAAGGGGGGCAAAACTGGGGTCAACAAGTTCAACAGTATAGGCCTCCTCACCAACAGCAGAATAGTGGTAATATGGGTGCCATGAGACCACAAGGCAATGCAGCACCATATCAGAGACTGTGCGGTTATAACCATCAAAATCAGCAACAATCATACTACCATCCTCAGCATCAACAGGGGGGAAGAGAAGAAGATGGGTTTTCACGGTTGGAAGCTATGATTCAACAAGTGATTGGGTCAAATACCAAAATCAGTGAGAGAGTAGATGCACATGATGCATCTATTAAAAATATTGAAGTACAGTTGGGGCAGATTTCAAATGCAGTTCACAATCGTTCTCACGGAACTTTACCTGCTGATACTCAGGTGAATCCAAAGGACCAGGGCCCAAAACAATTAATGGCAGTGACCCTCCGCAATGGCAGAGACCTGGACCTAGAATAAGAAAGGAGGCATGAAAGTAGACAGACAAACACATTGGTACAGGTACCTAATGAAATTGATGACTCTACCCCATTGAGTATGAGCACAGTACAACCAGCTGAAGGTGAAGTTAATAAACAAGGCGAAGCTGAGAAAGATCTTGAGGAAATCCCAGAGCCAGCAGTTGAGGTGGTAGTGGAAAAGGAAAAAGAAAAGATAACAGAAAAGAAAAGAGCATCAGCTCCATCCCCCAAAGGCTAGCAAAATATCAGAAGGATGGGCAGTATGAGAAATTCTTGGACATGCCAAAACAAATACAGGTAAATATTCCATTGATAGATGCATTAAAGGAAATGCCTGGCTGTGCTAAAATGATGAATTACTTAATGTCTAGAAAATTTGACTTCCAAGACCTGGCTAATGTCACTCTTACTCAGACTTGTAGTGCAGTGGTGACACGTCCTATTGCTGAAAAGTTGGCTAACCCACAGAGTTTTACAATTCCTTGTACTATTGGCAACTTCTCTTTTACCAGAGCCCTATGTGACTTCGGAGCCAACATTAATCTAATGCCACTGGCTATATACAAAAGACTGGGGATTGGTAGAGCCAGGCCTACTTCCATGCTGCTGCAACTTGCTGATAGGACGGTAAAGAGACCGTCAGGTATTCTAGACGATGTGTTAGTGCAAGTGGGGAAATTTGTATTCCCTGCTGACTTTGTGATCCTAGACTGCCGAGTAGATGAGGAAATTCCCATAATCTTGGGAAGGCCATTTTTAGCCACAGGCAGAGCACTCATCGATTGTGAGACTGGTGAGCTTAAGATGAGGCTCAATAATGAAGAAATCACATTCAACGTGCAGAAGTCTATGAGGCGACCAAGTGAGTTCGCTAATTGCTCTCTTATTGATGCCGTGAACGTGATACTGGAAGAAGATGATGCAGCCTTAACTGTTGGGGATCCTTTGGCTGCATGTTTGATGAACTTAGATGATATGAACGGTGAGGAATTAGCAGAATGGGTATTAGCATTGGAAGGAAAAGGGACATGGTCGCGGGTTCTTGAAATTGAACCATTACACTCGGAAAACAGAGAGAACCCACCAGCCAAGCCCTCAGTTGAAGTACCACCCAAATTAGAGCTGAAGCCTTTACCAGCGCACCTCAGGTATGCATTTCTTGGACCTAACTCTACATTACCGGTTATTATATCATCTGGGTTGTTAGACGTGCAGGAACAACAGCTATTACATGTACTTTCTGAATGCAAGACTGCCATTGGCTGGACATGGCAGACATCAAAGGGATCAGCCCAGCTTATTGCATGCATAAAATTCTCTTAGAGGAGGGGCAAAAACCGTCTAGGGAACACCAAAGACGGTTAAACCCAAATATGAAGGAGGTGGTAAATAAAGAAGTGATAAAGTGGTTAGATGCGGGAATCATTTTCCCGATCTCCGACGGCAGCTGGGTTAGCCTAGTACAGTGTGTACCAAAGAAGGGGGGTATGATAGTCGTAAGAAATGATAAAAACGAGCTCATATCCACTAGAACTGTTACGGGTTGGAGAATACGCATGGATTATAGAAAGCTAAACCTTGCCACCCACAAAGACCATTTCCCACTTCCCTTCATTTATCAGATGCTCGACCGGTTAGCAGGAAAATCTAACTTCTGTTTCCTTGACGGGTATTCGGGGTACAACCTGATTTCTATTCCCCCAGAGGATAGAGAAAAGACCTCTTTCACATGCCCATATGGGATATTTGCTTTCAGAAGAATGCCATTTGGCCTCTACAATGCACCTGCCACATTCCAACGTTGCATGATGGCCATTTTCACAGACATGGTGGAGGATATTATGGAGGTATTGATGGACAATTTCTCAGTGGTGGGAAATTCGTTTGATGAATGCCTAGAAATTTTGAACCGTGTCCTAAAAAGGTGTATTGAAACAAACCCGGTGCTAAATTGGGAGAAATGACACTTCATGGTACAAGAAGGAATTGTCGTGGGACATTTGGTCTCAAGTAAAGGTATTCAAGTGGATAAATCTAAAGTAGAAGGGATTGAAAAACTCCCTCCACCCATGTCAGTCAAAGCTATTCGTAGCTTCCTGGGACATGCCGGATTCTACCGCCGATTCATCAAGGATTTCTCCAAAATCGCCAACCCTCTCTGTAAGTTACTCGAAAAAGATAACCTATTTGTGTTTTCTGATGATTACAGGGTAGCGTTTGAGAAGCTAAAGAAGCAGCTAGTCACTGCACCGATTATAGTTTCCCCCGACTGGGAGCAACCATTTGAACTCATGTGTGACGCAAGTGACTATGCTGTAGGAGCCGTGTTGGGTCAGCGAAAAGATAAGGTAATGCACCCAATTTACTACGCAAGTAGGACATTGAGTGGAGCTCAGCTAAATTACACGGTAACAGAAAAAGAAATGTTGGCTGTAGTATTTGCATTTGACAAATTCAGGTCCTACCTGATCGGGTCAAAAGTGATCGTGTACACTGATCACGCAGCCATTAGATACTTGGTTGAGAAAAGAGAATCTAAGCCACGCCTAATTCGTTGGGTTATGCTTTTGCAAGAATTTGACTTGGAAATTCGTGACCGTAAGGGAACGGAGAACCATGTCGCTGACCATTTATCACGCCTCGAAGGTGCTAAACAGGCACCTGAAGCTGAGAATATTCTGGAAACCTTTCGAGATGAACAGATTCTGGCCACAAATGTGGTAGAGGTGCCATGTTATGCAGACATTGCTAATTACCTGGCATGCGGCATTGATCCTTATGAGCTCTCCGCTGTACAAAAGAAAAGATTTTACCGTGATAGCCGTAACTACTATTGGGATGAACCTTATTTGTTTAAAATTTGCATAGATAACATGATCCGGAGGTGCGTCCCCGAGATAGAACAATGTGCTATTTTGCAGGCTTGTCACGCAGCTCCTTATGGAGGATATTTCGGAGGAGTCCGAACAGCAGCTAAAGTGTTGGAGGACGGATTTTATTGGCCCACTGTGTTCATAGATGCCCATCAATGGGTGAAAGGCTGCAATGAATGCCAAAGGACGGGGAACATATCATGTCGTCTTGAAATGCCAATGAATCCAATACAAGAGGTAGAAGTGTTCGATGTTTGGGCGATAGATTTCATGGGTCCTTTTGTAAGATCTTACGGCACTTGTTGCTGTTGATTACATGTCAAAATGGGTAGAAGCGGCAGCATTTCCCACCAATGATGCAAAAGTGGTGGTGAGGTTCTTAAAGAAGAACATATTCACCCGCTTTGGGACACCAAGGGCCATTACAAGTGATGGAGGCACGCATTTCTGCAATCGTGTTTTCGAAAAGTTGCTGGCTAAATATGACGTACGTCACAAAGTAGCAACTCCATATCACCCCCAAACTAGCGGGCAGGTTGAAGTATCAAACCGGGAAATAAAGAGTGTGCTAACCAAAACTGTTAACGCCACAAGAACTGATTGGGCGAAGAAACTAGATGATTCCCTTTGGGCCTACAGAACAACATTTAAAACACCAATTGGTATGTCTCCATACAAGTTGGTATTTGGTAAGGCTTGTCACCTGCCCGTCGAACTAGAACACCAAGCTTGGTGGGTAGTGAAGCAGCTGAATCTGGATTTCGATACTGCTGGAGAAAATCGGATCACAGAATTACAAGAATTAGAAGAATTCAGAAGCCAGGCATTTGAAAGCACTAGGTTGTATAAGGAACGAATGAAGAGAATTCATGATAAAAATATAGTGGACCGGGATTTCAAACAAGGAGACAAAGTATTACTGTATAATTCAAGATTAAGAATGTTTCCAGGTAAGCTCAAGTCCCGATGGTCTGGCCCGTTTAAAGTGGTCAATGTATTTCCTTATAGTGTTGTGGAGATTACTGCTGAAAACGAGTCTAATACCTTGAAGGTCAATGGACGGAGATTAAAAAGATATGTGGGAATGACTGAAGCCAATGACCGGACTATTGTGCACCTGGGTGAGCCTAATACACCAGACAATCCTTAAATATCTTTGATGCTGCGTCGACGTTAAATCAGGCGCTTCATATGAGGCAACCTATTGATTTGTTGTAATCGTCGTGCCACGACATTAAATAAGGCGCTTGTTGGGAGGCAACCCATTGCGTAGTAAATCTTAAAATAGTTAGAAGTAATTAGAGTAATTTTAAGTACTAACTAGCTTGCAGGTGAATTCGGGTGAATGGAGGAGTGTATTAGCATGACGGAAAGTGGGTGCAAGGGTGGCGACAAGAGGCTAAAGCCTGGTTAACGCCAGGGCAAGGCTGGCGATAAGAGGCTAACGCCTGGGTAACGCAGGGGTAGGTTGGCGTTATGGGTGTAACGCCTGGCAAACGCCAGGGTGCCCAGGATTTTTAATTAAAACGCACGAGTATCGCCAGGTAAGTTCACTTTTCCGATTTTCTTCATCTTCCAACTCTCCCTCACTCAATTTTCACTCCCAAGCACACACCTAAACACTGGTTGTCTCGTAAAATCGCATCAAATCACACCACACTCATCTTCACTTCATAACAATCACAGCACGTTTAACACCCCATTATCACCCATCACACACACAAGATCTGCACAAGGTAAAAACTCGTGGTACACTTCATCCGGCTAACACTCATCAAGATTTGAGGTATGAGTCTAACCCTATACTTTACTCACTCGAATTTGTGCTCTCTTGTTGGATATGTTCGCTTCTTGGGATATTCTTAATTGCAGGTTTTGTATTGTTTGTAGTTCATCATCACCATGACCGCGAGGATCACATAGAACAGCCTATTTTGATAAGCCTACAATCATACTCAGATCATAATTTGGTTCTTGAAATATCTTTATATTATAAAAGCTCAATGTACTTTCAGTTCAATAATGTATGTTCTCTTATACACATAAGGGCAGCTCAGTGCACTAAGATCCTGCTATGTGCAGGGTCCGGGAAGGGCCAAACCACAAGGGTCTACCGTACGCAGCCTTACCCTGCATTTCTACAAGAGGTTGTTTCCACAGGTCGAACCCGTGACCTCCTGGCCACATGGAAACAAATTTACCAATTACACCAAGGCTCCCATTCATGTTCTCTTATACACAACATATTATTATTTTTGCATTGTTTAATTTGAAGTCATAGTCGACCTCTTGAATTGAGGTTTAGTTGATTGATTGTTCAATCTGAACTCATGGATAAGAAAAACCTTTATCTGCTTTAAGATATGAAGGAGATTGATTTACTAGCTAGTTCTAGAATGGCGCTAAGGCATCTAGTGAAACGTTTATCCTTGAGTTCATGATGAAGTTTTATGGGTTTATGAAGTTCTTGAAATGTGTTGTATGGTGTTATGCACCGCAAGTCATGAACCCTTTAGGAATGAGCTGAGATGGTGAAATTAAGTGGTATTGTGGAAACCCAAAGTGATATGGGAACATGAGGCAGTCCCTCAAGTCCATATGAGCGCCCATGGCATTTGTGCCAGCCAAGTGCTCGATGTAATGCCTCAATGGAAATACATGTCCCATATGGAACCCGAGTCTCCGGGAAAACCACACTAGCGCCGTACATCTTGAATTCCATGAATTTTTAAATGAAAAATAGCTCATAAGAAGCTAATAGGTAGCAATGTGCGTGAATTATCATAAACTTGCCGAGGTGAAGTCTTAGTAACCTTCGCAACGTGTGAAAACAGATAGTATATAGTTGGTGACACTAATTCATTACTAATATATTGTGCAGGTAAAATAATGTTTTCCAGAAAAGCCACCGGCAAGGGAAAGGAAACATCTTCAGCCCCGCCGAAAACCAAATCAAAACCCCCACCAGCTCAAAAGAAAAGAAAAGGAGGAGATGCTACTTCTAGCATGACTGGTGAGGAAGCAGTAGCTGTTGTGGCTGCTATGAGGAAGCAACCAGTTGGTCAAAGAGAATATGGTGTCAACAGCATACCACCACACCCCAGGAAGTGGTAGGCTCGTTGCAAACCCATGCATGTCCACCCGGAAGGAGCTATCAGCGAGGGTCCTCTTAGAAAGAAATTACCAGCAATATGGAGAAGTGTCCATGAATTGGGTCTGGGATATGTGTTCAAACAATATGGCAAGATCAACCTCAATTTAGTCCGGGAATTCTATGCAGGGTTTGACCCAAAGGACAAGGAAGAATTGGTGACAATTCGTGGGCACTTGGTTGATTTTTAGGCCAAGGCCATATGTGATTTTTAGGTGCACCAAATGTTCCGGTGGAGCCTCTAGAGCAATTTATCCGCCATCCTAAAAATAGATAAATGAGCATACACTTTGTGGGGTTGATTCCAAGGCTGCCTGAATTCGGGATAGATCCACTAATCGACATAAAAGATTTCCCAAGAAGAAGATGAAGGTTGAAACACAGGTATGGCTGAAACTGATTAATGCGCGGATACTGCCATGCACCCATGACACCTTAATCAGTCGAGAGAGGATTTGTGTGCTCTACTTCTTAATGACTGGGCAGCAAGTGAATGTGGGCCACCTGATTCGCTACCAAATGGGGTTGGTGTGTAACAACAATAAAATTGATCGAATCCCTTTCCCGAATTTCCTAACCCAGTTCCTGCTAGATAGCAATGTAGCAGTTGAGGTTGACTTTGACCACATTATTGATCAATAACTCACCCGGGAAACTGACATCATTGGCTTGAGACTAAAAGAAGAGTCTTCACTGACCAATGCTGAGCGTTATGCCAGGGATGACGGCTTCATTGCCCATCTCTATGGGATGATGGATTTGCAGTTGCGCATAGGAGGTCGTCCGACGTCGGTTAATGAAAGGGAGGAGTTGGATCAGAGATATCCGCTCAACGCTCAAGCTCAGCAGATGATAGGAGCAGGTGAGGGGTACATGCTCCCAGATGATGAAGATATAAACATGCCTGATGATTCTGAGGAGCTCATACAATCGGATGAGGATGATGATGGAGAGGATGAGTTTGAAGAGGAATGAAGACCGTCCGATGATGATGACGCTGAGTGACCAGGAAGTATCTTGCACTTTGTTTTGTTTTTTTTTGCTTTGTATATCTATGATGCACTGAGGACAGTGCATGAACTAAGTGTGGGGTGTTGTATATATGTTTTGTGTGAATTGTGTTGTTTGTTTGTGTTTTATTTCATTTAGTTTTAGCTTTTATGTTCAGTGAAATGTTGTAGTTTGTTTGTTTGTTTTTAGCCTTTAGGTTTTTAGTTTTTTTTGTTTTTTTAGCTTTTATGTTTTGTTTTATCATCTTAAAGAAAATTAAAAAAGTAAAAAAAAAATTTAAAAAAAATTATTATTGACTCTTCCTGACGATGGATCTCTTAGACAGTTTTCTTGAGGGAAGTAAGTCTAACGAAAAGACCAAAAAGATTTTTTTTTTGGAAGTGTAGTAATTCCCCCTTGGTTTTTCTTTGGACCACGGTTCTTTTCCAAGGGTTTTTAATTGAACCGGGTGTAGGTAGTTTTAATTTTTAGGAGTAGGTATCACAGGGTTGAAGGTTTAATAGTAGCAATATCTCTAATGTGTTAATGCCTTGAGAATAGTCAATACTTTGGTTGTGACGCTTATGCTCAATTTTTTTTATTTTTTGACTCCAGGATAAATACCTTAAATCAGTAGTTCTTAAGATTTGCTTAACTGCTTTAATTGGAGTGTCGTGATAGATCCAATCCTGAGTGAGTTCTGTGCCATGTGTGTGTGAGGTTTGTATGCTATTCTGTGTATTGCATTTGATGTCTAGAACTTGCCCCGTGTGTGTGCAAAGCGAAATAGAAGTTTTGTTCTGTCTTGGAAGTGATATAGACATTTCTTTGTTGAGCCAGCTATCTATATTTTACCCACCTAATTGTTATGTGTCGTAGTTAACCCCGTTGAGCCTATAATCCTGTTTCTTTGGCAGCCAAATAACAAGCCATACCCCTTTGTTTGAAACGATCTTATATTTGAACCTTGTCACCTCTCGTAAGCACTGAAAATGTGATGAAATATGGAAAAGTTAAAGTGTGGGGTGGTAGGTTGGTTTTTGAGGGGAATAATTGAAATAAGGAGAAAGGTGCATTGTGTGGAAAAGTAAGAGTCATTTGAAAAAGAATAAAAAATAAAAAGAAAAAGAAGAAAAGAAAAGAAAAATAAATAAATAAATAAAGTATAAACAGTTGTATTATTATGAAAGAAAAATATATGTGGTGACTCTTAATGTAATTGTGCTTAAAGAAGTATGGGGTAATAACATTGATGTGGAGGTGGAGTTTGGCTTATTATAAGTTTGAGGTTGAATGCGAAAGTATATGTATTAATGTGCTTAGGGAGGTGTAGTCACTCTTATATCCAAATGTATCCTACCCGTCCCACAGCCCACATTACAACTGAATAAAGTCCTACTTGATCCTAGACTGAATGAGCTCGATTAGTAGAGTAGTACACTACGGGCAAGCCTATGGTGCATCTTTTGTGGCATATGAATGTTATTTCTGAGAGCGAGTGAATCCATTCTATCTTAAGTTCCTATGTTGTTAAATTTTATTGTGCGAGGAACTAGCTCTTTGCTTTGGTGAGGGCAGATGATTTATGAAGGAAAGGTAATGTTGTTGACCTCTATGTTAGAGTAGTTAGTGAATTGTGAATAAACCATGGTATTTGTGAGTCGAATATTGAGGCGAGGATGTCACACCTTTGTGCTTGAACTATTTTAAATATTCTTGGTATAACGTGTTAAGAGATTTGCTTAATAAGTTGTGTACATGAGTTTAGTGTGATTTCTCGAGGACGAGCAAATGTTTAAGTGTGAGNTTTTTATGTGCATAATAGAGTCTATTTCATGTGTAGGTGAATTGGAGATGGAAACCGAGCTAAATGGATGCAAATACATCGAAAATACGCTCAAGAGGCGAGGAGGAGTGCACCGGGCTATAGCCGGGCGCCAGATCCCAAACGCCTAACCCTTCCTGGCGTTATCCAGGCGTTAGACAAACGTTAGATTCCAAACGCCAGCCTTAGCGTGCAGTTAGCCAGGCGTTAGAGCCCAAACGCCAGCCAGGGCCCAAACGACAGGCCCTTGTTTCGGTCAATTCCGAGTTTTGACGAGTTTAAGTGTTTCCCAGTTGGAATAGAAGTCTCCTACATGTTTAAGGATTGTCCTAAACATATAAATAGACCCCTAAAACACAACTTAACGAGGATCGGAAGACATACGAAGGATTCGAAAAATGAAAGTCATCAAAGTGAAGGACAACCTGTGGATTACTACTCAGTAAAGCAAAAACATTGATCTTTATCTCCTTAGTTCATTACTCTGTAATTCAATTATGCAAGTTATTTCAGATTTGATATTTATGAATATGAGTAGCTAATTTTCGTAATCTAGGGTTTTGGTGGAACCCGT
>MDKI01173174.1:0-37979 GCA_005239505.1 Nicotiana paniculata | reverse complement strand
ATAATTAAACTACAAAGTAATGAATAAAAGCTGTACAAATCGATGTTTTAATTCTCTTCAATGTCTTCCTCTCTCCCCAATCTTCAAGTTGGTGTTTTTGGGGTCTATTTATATGTTTGGGATAAACCCTAAACGTGTAGGAGACTTCTATTCCAACCGGGAAACACTTAAACTCTTCAAAACTCGGAATTGACCGGAACAGGGGCCTGGTGTTTGGGCCCTGGCGCCTGGCTAACACCAGGCTAAGGCAGGAGTTTCAGATCTAATGCCTGGCTAACGCCAGGCAGGGTTAGGCGTTTCAGCTCTAACGCCTGGCTAACGCCAGGGAGGGTCAGGCGTTTGGGCTCTGATACCCGGCTATAGCCCGGTGCACTCCTCCTCGCCTCTTGAGCGTATTTTTGATGTATTTGTATCCATTTAGCTCGGTTTCCATCTCGAATTCACCTACACATGAAATAGACTCCATTATGCACATAAAAAGTGTATTTTTATCATTAACACACATAAAATGTAAGGTATATAACATGTTAAACTATGAATTCTAGCCTCACATCAGGTACTCAGTTCACATCTCAGTTTTGGAGGGCCGTGTAGAGGGAGTTAGGTACTCAAGTTGAGTTAAGCACACCATTTCATCCTCAGAACGATGGGCAGTCGGAGCGTACTATTCAAATTTTGGAGGATATGTTGCGTGCCTGTGTCATTGATTTTGGAGGTTCATGGGACCAGTTTCTGCCACTCGCGGAGTTTGCATATAATAATAGTTACCAGTCGATTATCCAGATGGCTCCATATGAGGCCTTATATGGTAGAAGGTGCAGATATCTGGTTGGTTAGTTTGAGCCGGGGAAGGCTAGGCTATTGGGCACAGACTTGGTTCAGGATGCGTTGGGTAAGGTGAAGTTGATTCAGGAGCGGCTTCGCACGGCGCAGTCTAGGCAGAAGAGTTTTGCGAACCAGAAGGCCCGAGATGTGTCTTTCATGGTTGGGGAGAAGGTTCTACTGAAGGTGTCACCCATGAAGGGATTTATGAGGTTCGGGAAGAGAGGAAAGCTGAGTACCCAATTTATTGGGCCTTTTGAGGTGCTTCAGAGGATTGGGGAGGTGGCTTATAGGATTTCCTTGCCTCCCAGCTTATCGAGTGTTCATCTAGTGTTCCATGTTTCGATGCTCCGGAAGTATGTTGGTGACCCGTCTCATGTTTTGGACTTTAGAACGGTTCAACTCCAGGGGGATATGTCATATGAGGTAGAGCCAGTGGCTATTTTGGGTCGTCAGGTCAGAAAGATGAAGTCTAAGGATATAGCTTCAGTGAAGGTTCAGTGGAGAGGCAACTGGTGGAGGATACCACCTGGGAAATTGAGTGGGAGATGCGGAGCAGATATCTTCACTTACTCGAGACTCCAGGTATGTTTCTAGACCTTTTCCTTTCCTTGGGTAGTACCTCCCAACAAGATTGATCCGTTTGGATCTTGTTCCATGATGGCCTTTTTATTGATTTTGACGATTGGATCTCTCTATGAATGGAAAAGTCCGTTCGAGGCCGAACATTTGTTTATGAGGGGGAGGATGTAACGACCCGGCCGGTCGTTCCGTGAGATTAGCCTCGTTTCCCCTGTTTCTATTTTATCATATGTTGCTTAGCCTATTTATGTTGTGTTGGGTCGGTTGGTTCGGGTTCGGAGTGGTCGTGGTGAGAACTGAGACACTTAGTCTCTTAAAGTAGATTAATAGTTGTAAAAGTCAACTGGGAGTTGACCTATTGGTAAACGACCTCGGAATGCATATTTTATGGCTTGGGTAGCTTCGTTAGTTGGGACTTAGGAGTGTGTTCATAATGAATTTTTGATGTCCGGTATAGAATTAGGCTTGAATTGACGAAAGTTAGTTTTTGACTATTTCCGGTCGGCAGTGGAAAACAGACTATCGGTTCGGGATGGAGTTCCGACAGTTGGAGCAGGTTCGTAATGTCATTTTGGATATGTGTACAAAATTTCAGGTCAATCGGATGTGTTTTGGTTGGTTTCGGCATCATTGGCGAAATTTAGAAATTTCAAAGTTCATAGGCTTGAATTTGATATGATTTTGGTGTTTTTGCGTTGTTTTTGGTGTTTTGAAGGCTCGACTAAGTTTGAATGATGTTATGGGATATGTTGGTATGTTTGGTTGGTGTTCCGTGGGCCTCGGGTGTGTTTCAGGTTGTTAACATGCAAACTCTTGGCTTAAAAATTGGGTAGATTTTGCTGGTGTGAGTTTCAGGTTTCCTTCTATGCGATCGCAGGAGGATGTTTGCGATCGCGTAGGTCTAGCTGGGGATGGCAGATTTTTGTTATATGAAATCGGGTGGTGGAGGTCGTGATTGCGTGAGTGTGAGGTTGTTGTGCAGTGCGATCGCGTGATGTTGTTCGCGTTCGCATAGAGTCGAAGGGCGCGTGAGTGGGCTGAGTCATTGTTCTTCGCGATCGCGTAGACTGGTTCGCGATCCTGTGGGTTTATGTCCTGATGAATCGCGATCACACGTGGATGTCTGCGATCGTAGTGTAATTTGATGGGGCAGCAGATTTGTTCTTCGCGATCGCGTGGGAGCTTCCACGATCACAGTGAAGAAAGAGGCATGGGCAGACAATTTTTAAGTTCTAATTCGGGGATTCTTGGCCATAACTTGTTTTTCCATTAGAGAGCTCGGGGGAAGGATATTTTGGACGATCTTTTCAGTGGGATTCTTATGGTAAGTGTTCTTCAATCATTTTTGGTTCCATTTCATGAATTTTTCTTGATTTTCACCATGCAATTTGAGGAATTAAAGTAGAAAAGTTGGGGAAAATGGGAGGAAAATTTGGAAAATTATTTTTGGTGCTTTGAGTGGGAAATTGAGGTCGGATTTTTGTAAATTTGGTATGGGTAGACTCGTAAGGGAATCAGTATTCTAGTTTTGTGATTTTTATCCAATTCCGAGACGTGGGCCCGGGGTTCGAGTTTGGCCAATTTCGGGAATTGTGCTTAAAATTTATATTTTTCGATTGGGTTTTGTTCCGTTAGCATATATTGATGATGTTAACCTGGTTTTGGTTAGATTCAGAGCATTTGGGCGCCAATTCGAGGGGAAAGAGCATCGCGGAGTCGCTTTTGGGCTGTTTTGAAGTAAGTAACGAATGTAAACTTTAAACATGAGGGTATGACACCCCGTTATTTGATATTGTTTTGGCAAATAAGGTGATGCACATGCTAGGTGACGAGCGTGGGGGCGTGCACGGATAGGGATTGTGACCTGGTCCATCCCGTAGCGACTATTTAGCCGCGTATTGGATTTGAAATCCTACGATATCCTGTATTTTAGAAATTTATGCTTGTTCATGGGCGTAATTATTTATATGGAGTGCATTGTGAGATTTTCACTGATCACTGTAGTTTGCAACATCTGCTTAAGCAGAAGGATATGAATTTGCATCCGAGGAGATGGTTGGAGCTTATCAAGGATTATGACCTCACTATTTTATATCATCCGGGGAGGCCAATGTAGTGGCCAATGCCCTGAGTCACAGAGCGTAAAGTTTGGGGAGTCTAGCCTACCTTCCAGTAGCAGAGCGACCTTTAGCACTTGATGTTCAGGCTTTATCAGGTCAGTTGGTGAGATTGGATCTATCAGAGTCCCCACGGGTATTGGCTTGTGTAGCCTCCAGGTCTTCTCTTTTTGATCAAATTGGAGCACGCCAATATGCTGATCCACACTTGCTCGTTTATCAGGACATGGTCCATCGCGGTGATGCCAGGGATGTGGTTATTGCTGATGATGGGGCCATGAGGATGAAGGGCCCCATTTGTGTGCCTAATGTGGATAGGCTTCGAGATTTGATTCTAGCTGAGGCCCATAGTTCGCGGTATTCCATCCATCCAGGTGCCAAAAATATGTATCAGGATCAGAGACAACATTATTGGTGGAGGCGGATGAAGAGAGATATTATTGAGTTTGTGGCTCGGTGTCACAACTGTCACCAGGTCAAGTATGAGCACTAGAGACCAGGTGGATTGCTTCGGAGATTAGATATTCCGGAGTGGAAGTGAGAGCGAATCATCATGGACTTCGTAGTTGGACTTCCACGGAATTCGAGAAGGTTTGATGCTATATGGGTTATTGTGGATCGGCTGATCAAGTCCACACACTTCATTCATGTTGGTACTACTTATTCTTCGGAGCGGTTAGCTGATATTTACATCAGGGAGATTGTCCGATTGCATGGGGTTCCAGTTTTCTATCATTTTGACAGAGGTACTCAGTTCACATCTCAGTTTTGGAGGGCCGTGCATAGGGATTTAGGTACTCAGGTTGAGTTGAGCACAGGGTTTCATCCTCAGACCGACGGGCAGTCGGAGCGTACTATTAAGATTTGGAGGATATGTTGCGTGCCTGTGTCATTGATTTTGAAGGTTCATGGGACCAGTTTCTGCCACTCGTGGAGTTTGCATATAATAATAGTTACCAGTCGATTATCCAGATGGCTCCGTATGAGGCCTTATATGGTAGGAGGTGCAGATCTCTGGTTGGTTGGTTTGACCGGGTGAGGCTAGGCTATTGGGCACATACTTGGTTCAGGATGCGTTGGGTAAGGTGAAGTTGATTCAGGAGCGGCTTCGCACGACGCAGTCTAGCTAGAAGCTGTGCGGAGCGGAAGGCCCGAGATGTGTCTTTCATGGTTGGGGAGAAGGTGCTGCTGAAGGTGTCACCCATGAAGGGATTTATGAGGTTCGGGAAGAGGGGAAAGCCGAGTCCCCGGTTTATTGGGCCTTTTGAGGTGCTTCATAGGATTGGGGAGGTGGCTTATAAGCATGCCTTGCCTCCCAGCTTCTCGAGTGTTCATCCGGTGTTCCATGTTTCGATGCTCCGAAAGTATGTTGGTGACCCGTCTCATGTTTTGGACTTTAGCACAGTTCAGCTCGAGGGGGATATGACATATGAGGTAGAGCCAGTGACTATTTTGGGTCGTCAGGTCAGAAAGCTGAGGTCTAAGGTTATAGCTTTAGTGAAGGTTCAGTGGAGAGGTCAGCCGGTGGAGGATACCACCTGGGAGACCGAGCAGGATATGCGGAGTAGATATCTTCACTTAGTCGATACTCCAAATATGTTTCTAGACCCGTTCGAGGACGAACGTTTGTTTAAGAGGGGGAGCATGTAACGACCCGGCCGATTGTTCCGTGAGATTAGCCCTGTTTCCCCTGTTTCTGCTTTATTATATGTTGATTAGCCTATTTATGTTGTGTTGGGTCTGTTGGTTCGGGTTCGGAGTGGTCTTGGTGAGAACTGAGACACTTAGTCTCTTAATGTAGCTTAATAGTTGAAAAAGTCAAATGGGAGTTGACCTATTGGTAAACAACCTCAAAATGCGGATTTTATGGCTCAAGTAGCTTCGTTAGGATATTTGGGACTTAGAAGTGTGTTCAGAATGAAGTTTTGATGTCCAGTGTAGAATTAGGCTTGAATTGGCGAAAGTTAGTTTTTGGCGATTTCTGATCGGCAGTGGAAAACAATGTATAAGGGTCGGAATGGAATTCCGACAGTTGGATCAGGTTCGTAATGTCATTTTAGATATGTGTGCAAATTTTCAGGTCAATCGGACGTGTTTTGGTTGGTTTTGGCATCATTGGCAAAATTTAGAAATTTCAAAGTTCATAGGCTTGAATTTATTGTGATTTTGGTGTTTTTGCGTTGTTTTTGGTGTTTCGAAGGCTCGACTAAGTTTGAATGATGTTATGGGATATGTTGGTATGTTTGGTTGAGGTCCCGAGGGCCTCAGGTGTTTCGGGTGGTTAACGGACCAACTCTTGGCTTAAAAACTGGGCAGATTTTGCTGGTGTGAGTTTCTGGTTTCCTTTTAAGCGATCGCGGGAGGATGTTTGTGATTGCGTAGGTCTAGCTGGGGATGGCAGGTTTTTGTTATATGAAATCACGTGGTGCAGGTCGTGATCGCGTGAGTTTGAGGTTGTTGTGCAATGCGATCGCGTTATGTTGTTCGTGTTCGCATAGAGTCGAAGGGCGCGTGAGTGGGCTGAGTCATTGTTCTTCGCGATTGCGTAGAGTGGTTCGCGATCGCATGGGTTTATGTCCTGATGAATCGTGATCGCATGTGGATGTATGCGATTGCGTAGTGTAATTTCATGAGGCAGCAGATTTGTTCTTCGCGATCACGTGGGAGCTTCCGCAATCGCAGTGAAGAAAGAGGCATGGGCAGAATGTTTTTAAGTTCTAATTCGGAGGTTCTTGGCCATAACTTGTTTTTCCATTAGAGAGCTCGGGGGAAGGAGATTTTGGACGAGCTTTTCAGTGGGGTTCTTGTGTAAGTGTTCTTCAATCATTTTTGGTTCCATTTCATGAATTTGTCTTGATTTTCACCATGCAATTTGAGGAATTAAAGTAGAAAAGCTGGGGAAAATGCGAGGAAAATTTAGAAAATTCTTTTGGTGCTTTGAGTGGGCAATTGAGGTCATATTTTTGTAAATTTGGTATGGATAGACTCGTAAGGGAATGAGAATTCTAGTTTTGTGATTTTTATCGAATTCCGAGACGTGGGCCTGGGGTCGGGTTTGGTGAATTTCGGGAATTGTGCTTAAAATTTATATCTTTCGATTGGGTTTTTTTCTGTTAGCATATATTGATGATGTTAATCTGGTTTTGGTCAGATTCGGAGCATTTAGGAGCCAATTCAAGGGGCAAGAGCATCGCGGAGTAGCTTTTGGGCTGTTTTGAAGTAAGTAAAGAATGTAACTCTAAACCTGAGGGTATGACACCCCGTTATTTGATATTTTTTTGGCAAATGAGGTGGCGCACATGCTAAGTGACGAGCGTGGAGACGTGCACCGATAGGGATTGTGACCTGGTCCATCCCGTAGCGATTATTTAGCCGCGTATTCGATTTGAAATCCTGTGATATCCTGTATTTTAGAATTTTATGCTTGTTCATTGGTGGTGAGCCATGTTTGGGGCCTTGTGCCTACCTGTTTAGACCCTCAGAGGTACTATTACACTACCCTGAGTCCCGTGAGTTGTGATGAAATTCCCAAGTGGCTTGTGAGGATGACTGAGTCAGGCCGAGCGCCGAGTATGTGAGGATAATTATGGATCAGGCTGCACGCCGCAACAATATATATGTGTTAGGTCGAGTGACGAGTATGTGAGGATAGTTATGGATCGGGCTGCACGCCGCAGAAATATAGATTATATATGGGTCGGGCTGCACGCCGCAACAATATATGTTATATATGGATCGGTCGAGAGCCGAGTATGTAAGGATAGTTATGGATCGGGCTGCACGCCGCAGCAATATAGATTATATATGGGTCGGGCTGCACGCTGCAGCAATATATGTTATATATGAATTGGGATGCATGCCGCAGCAATATACATATTGGATCGAGCAACATGCCTCAACAAATATAGCGCCTGGGCTATAGGAGCCCTCCGGAGTGTGTACACCACAAGTGGGCGCAGTCGACTATTATATGGATCGGGCTGCACGCCTCAGCAAATATAGCGCTTGGGCTATAGGATCCCCTCCGGAGTGTGTACACCACAAGTGGGCGCAGTCGACTATTATATGGATCGGGCTGCACGCCTCAGCAAATATAGCGCTTGGGCTATAGGATCCCCTCCGGAGTGTGTACACCACAAGTGGGCGCAGTCGACTATTATATGGATCGGGCTGCACGCCTCAGCAAATATAGCGCTTGGGCTATAGGATCCCCTCCGGAGTGTGTACACCACAAGTGGGCGCAGTCGACTATTATATGGATCGGGCTGCACGCCACAACGTATGTTATAAGGATCAGGCTGTATAGATATATATAGATATATATGTGTTGGATCGGGCTCCCCGCCGCAGCACCTTGTGGGTATTGTTGGTACTTGCTGAGTACGAGTGTCTAGTGTGAGCATGAGATACTGATAGTGGAGTCACGAGTGTCTGAGAGGCTTGCCCGAGAGGCTTTATTGTGAGTGGTACTGTGCTCGAGGGGCTTATATTTTATGAAACTACTATTTTTTTCACTCTTCTTTACACCGAGCCTATGATGATAAAGTTGGATAAATGATTTTATGCGAGATTTTTAAATGGAAACTGGAGTTTTATGAAATATTCATAATGTAGATTCCTGACTTGATTTATTCATTTTCACTGTTATTCATTATATGGATTTACATGATTTATAAATGCTCGTCACTACACTCAAGTTTTTAGTTACTTTGATTACTTACTGAGTTGGTGTACTCATGTTACTCCCTGCACCTCTCTGTACAGCTCCAGGTACCGGACCATCTCACTAGTTGATTTTCGGACGCGCCTGGAGTTTGTTCGAGGATCGAGGTAGCTGCTCAGCGTCCCCAGCTCACCTCCTTTCCTTTCCTCAGTGCATAGTTTTTTGTCTTTTGTACTTCAGGCTTTTGTAGTAGCAAGTCACTGTGTTGTACATTGTATTTACAATCTTAGATGCTCATGGCAGTTGACTCTAGGTTTTGGGAAGTGTTAAATTGTTCGTCTCATTTTGCTGTTTTAAAATCTGCTAATTTTGGGAAACTATGAAATATTATGATAGTCTGAAATGGTTGGCTAGCCTATTTCCACGATAGGCGCCATCATGGCTGGCTTAAGATTTAGGGTCGTGACAATTTGGGATTTATTTGGAAGAGTTGACCAAGGTTCGAATTTTTGGTAAACGAGCTCGGAATCGAGTTTTAATTATTCCAATAAGTTTGTATGATGATTTTGGATATGTCTACAACATTTGGTTAAATTTTGATGAGTTTTCGATAAATGTTTGTTGTATGGTGATTGTTTTCAATTTCGACGTCGATTTGAGCATAAAGGTCACCATATTAAGCAAACAACCTTTCATTCATGTTTCGGCTAAACCATTATAACCGTATTGTAATCTTGGAAACATTGCAACTAAAATAATCATGTTTCGACATTATAGGAAGAATTTATGGTCATTTTCCTAAGAATGAGGTTGCCAGAATTTTCAGATTCACGAAGTTGCCAATGCATTCATATTTAAAAATCTGCATTATTTCCAAATACTAAAACTAACATATACCCTTCTTTATGAGGTCAAATGGAGTGACTCAAAATCCTAACTTGACCAGAATTTCACGAGCAATCTATTGGAGGCATCAAAAGCTAGTTTCAGGATCGAGAGGCAAAACAACTGGGCGTTTTTGGCTATTAATGTATTGGAGTTTTTCTCATCTAGAATGTTTTGGGATTGGGAAGATTCAAGGATGTTTTTCAAGTTCGTTCTATGGCGTAAGGTATAAGCCATACCTAAGTATTTTCCTTTGATTCATTCCCTTGGTTTAAGCTTTAATCCATGATTTTAATTAAGAATCCATTTAATTCTTTAAATCAAGACCTAGGGTTATGTCCTAAATTTTAAAAATTAAAAAGGAGTTAGAGGCATTTATTTTCCGATTTATTTTGGGGTCTTGTTCTCATATATTAGGAGAACAACATACTCGAATTTGGCGAGTATTAGAGGAGTATTTAAGGAGTTATGGGACCAAACTAGTTTGGGTTGGACTCTTGGGTTATGAACACCCAAGAGCGATATTTTGGCGAATTGGTTGAGCTATCGAACTCCGATTGAGTCAATTTTTGTTCATGTGAGCTTGTATTGGTTCGGGCTTCGCAGGGGTAAACTTTGATTCGGAATCCAAGGCGAGCCCAATGTTGAATTTTTGGAGAAAATATAAAGATCATAGCTTTATTTATTGTAATTGGTTTCTCTTGCATTATTTGATGTTATTAAGTCATTTTTGGTTGGATTTGAGCTATGGGAAGGCAAATTTTATGGGAAAAGCTAATTCAGAGGGTTGAGTTGGCCTAGTTGAGGTAAGTATTTTGCTTAACTTTGTGTGGGGGAACTACTCCTTAGGATTTGAGTCGTTTGTAATATTTTTGTGTCATGTGGAAGCCGTGTACATGAGTTGATGAGTGTGCACACATGCTTATATGTGGTATTTGACCGGTGTAGACTTCTTAACTTATTCCATGCATTTAGTTGTATTTTTCACAACATGTTATATCTTTCATTATTGAATTTGCTCTTGCGTGCCTTACTTGATGATGTTAGTACATGTTCTATCTTTATTATCAAGTTTATTACATGCTTTAATTGTTTATTGCAATCATTTGTTGAATTCATGCCTTATTCATTACGTGCCTTAATTGTTGATTGATTCTTTGTAATTGTACTTTTATAAAAGAACCGTCACTACTTGGTATTTTACTATGTGAGTCTTCATGTAACTATTTTATCCGCTCATGACCATCTCTGTTTAGTTCTTTATTTCATTTAATTTTGTGATACGTTATAGTTGCTTGTAGTTTTTCCACTTAATTCATATTGTTTGAGGATCGGGTTGCACGCTGTAACGTTATTGAAATAATATGAAAATGAGCGATAAGGAAGGATGATATGATATAGGTGGTATCCAATTGCACACCGCAACGAATATTGTTATTATTGTGTGGGACCGGATTGCACGTCACAACAAATATTGCTATTATTGTGGGATCCAGTTGCACGTTGCAACAGATATTGTTACTATTGTGTGGGATTGGGTTGCACGTCGCAATGAATATTGTTATTATTGTGTGGGATCGGGTTGCACGCCGCAAAAAATATTATTATTATTGTGTGGGAACAGGTTGTACGCCAAAGCAGATATTGTTATTATTGTGAGGGATCGGGTTGCACGCCACAAGTTGTAATTGTTTATGAAAGTAAAGTAAACCCCAGTTGTTATTCAAGCATTGAAACTATGTCAACTTCTTGTGTGAGTCATTAATCCTACATGAATTGTTGTATTACTTCAATGTGTCAATTTGTGCTTCCGTGATTACTTGGTGAATTGATTTTCAAGATGAGTTTACTGTGGAGTCATTATCTCATACCCTATTGAGTTGTTGGCAACATAACAGTTTTAAATAAAAGAATTATGAACATGCTTACCTTAAGCTAAAACTCGCCTTTCACTCGATACTTCACTATTCTTAATAGTTATCATAGTTTACTTTAATTGATTTATTAAATTAAACTCCTTATCGTGATGTTTTTACTTTACTTAAAAATCATTATTATGTTTTATTTTAACAAATTCTATATTTAATTCGATAATTTATTCGATGTTTGTTAAATTTGAAAATGTCATTTTCTTTACCCAAATGATCTTTAAACTAAACTCATTTGAAACCATATATTGTATGAATTGTACCTTATTTCATTGTATTTGATTTCTAAAATAAACTCATCTTCTCATTTGATTACATGTATTATTCGAGATTGTTATTGTGCCGTATTATATATAAATAAATCTCTCGAACATTTTATTTAGCATTTGACACGGTTATAATGTACATGGTAGCACATGTACTTTGTCGTGCGAAAGTGATCTAGAAAATGTGGACATGAGGTGCCACACGTGTAAGATTTGGAAGTTGTGACTTATGATTTGAGATTATGTAGAGTGGTACCTCGGGTAATTCTTATTGTAACTCGTACGTTAGGAACGATTCGATTCGATTAATTGAGTTGTCATCGATTTTCCTTACTTGATCTTAGTCATATTTCATCTGTATTATAACTATATTGTTGCTTTATTACCTGGTTATTTTCTGCTGCCATTTGTGCTTATATTATTTTCACTGTTGGTTGTAAATTATGATCCTTCTGTTGTTGGTCTTACATTGACGTTCTCTCCATTTTAGTTATATGTTATATCCTGCACAGGTTTACATGTATGGTAGGTGGCTTGACCTGGCCTCATCACTACTGTAGCGAGGTTAAGCTTGATACTTGTTGGTACTGTTGTGGTGTACTCATGCAACATTTCAGCACATTATTTTGCAGATCCAGGAACTTCTGATCGAGTTGGTTTTGAGACTTATGTCTGTGCGACTGGAGACTTCAAGGTATCCCTTCTCAATATTCGCAGGCCCCAATGTCACATTTTGTTGTCTTTTCTTCCCACTATTTAATATTATTTCGGAATAGTGATGTACTTAGTATTCCTAATTACCCTTAGGGAAGCTTATGACTTGTACTACCAATTTTGGGATTGTAGGACCAATATTAGCTCCACTATGTTGTTTTAGTTATTATTTAATGTATTGTAGTTATGTTAGTTAAATTCCATTAATAATTAGCATGTGTTAGGCTTACCTAGTCTTAGAAACGAGGTTCCATCACGACATCCTATGGTGAAAAATTGGGGTCGTGATAAGTTGGTATCAGAGCTCTAGGTTCATAGGTATTACGAGTCATAAGAAAGTTTACTAGAGTCTTGCAGATCGATACGAAGACGTCTGTACTTATCTTCGAGAGGCTACATAACTATTAAGAAATTTCACTCCTTTCATTCCTTATCGTGTGACATTGATTCAACTTGAATCATATATCTTATATATTCCTTTAGATCAACTCGTACATGATGTTGCGCGCTCGGTATCAGCTATGCTATGACGATTTGTAATGTTGCGGATTGGCTACGGGGGGGCCATGGATGCTCGATCATTGTCACGAGGTATTGTCCAAACTAAGGATGCATAAGTGTTATTAGATCTTTAGTTGTTCAAGTGTGGGATGCAACTAGTTAGTGTATCTGATTTGTGCTGTATGAGCTTATGAAGATTGATAATGTGGATCATCAGATATTGTTCCCTATGACTTAGCGCCACGTGGGGGATTCTACTATCAATTATCGGATTGCATGGGCTAGTGTCATATTAGCATTTGCTCCGAGGTATATATGCAGTGTTGCAGGGTTGCCTAGAGTTGTACATGACTAAGATCTGAGATATTTATGGGATGGTGCTAGAACTTGCGATATATCTGTATCATTGCTTAATCTACATTCTATTATCATAGAGGCTATAGAAACATGTTCAGATTCACAGAAGGTCTCTTCAGAGTGGGTGTCTCGGTTGTAGCATGTTGGGTGCTCCAGCGGAAATACATCAGTTTATGGTTTTTCGGACGATGTGGTTCGTTCGATGGTCTTCCGCAGTGAGCTTTGACTTAGGATCATTGTGTACTGATAAAAAAAAGTGTTGACCTGAAGACAAGCTGAGGAGGACTAGAAGAAATGGTTCATCTCGATGGTGTTAGGTCAGCATAGCAACAAAGGTAACTGGTCTTTTGGTGTGGTAATGATTCACCAGCATTTTGTAGCAATACTCTTGGGTTTAATGACTTGCGTGACTTAGTTGAGTTGGGGAAGTTCAGTTCTGATGCCTTGGTGGTATGCGGACTAGCCTCGAGTTCTTGATAGTGTCGACCACAACTTGAGCTAGATGTCTGCTGCTGACATAAGGAACGTGTTGCGTGTTATGATTTTTGCCTGGATTTGTTCACGAGTTCTAGACAACATGGACGATTTCAGATGTTTAGAAGAATTCTAGCATTATTTGATACCACCTAAGAATGGTGCGCACTCTAGAAGCGCACTGCATGGTGATTGGGATATGTCCACGAAGTTTGGTTAAATTCTGATGAGTTTTGGATAATTTTAGGTTGTATGGTGATTGTTTTCGGTTTAAATGTCGATTTGAACATAAAGGTCACCATATTGAGAAAACGGCCTTTGGTTTGTGTTTTGACTAAACCATTATATCTGTATCATAATTGGGGAATCATAGCAACTGAAATCATCAAGTTTCGACATCCTATGGGGAATTGACTCTCATTTTACTAAGAATTGGGTTGCTAGGTTTTTCAGATTAATTACTAAATTGCTACTGAATTCCTATTTAAAAATCTGCACTATCTCCAAATATTGAAAATAACATATCTCATTCATTATAAGGTCAAATGTACTAATTCAAAAGCCTAACTTGACTGGAATGTCCCGAAGAATCCACTTGAGGCATCAAAAGTTAGTTACGGGATCATTTGGCAGAAAAAAATGAGGCAGAATAGCTGGGATTTTTTGGCTATTATTGCTGTTGGAGTTTTTCTCTTCTTGAAATTTAAGGATTGGGAGAATTCAAGGATGTTATTCAAGTTTCTTCCATGGGGTAAGGTCTAAACCATAACCTAAGTATTTCACTTTGATTCATTCCCTTGGTTTAAGCTACAATCCATGATTTTACTCATTTAATTCTTTAAATAAAGACTTGGGTTATGTCCTAAATTTAAAAATTGAAAATGAGTTAGAGGCATTTATTTCCCGATTCCTTTTGGGTTCTTGTTATCATATATTAGGAGAACAAAATATTCGAATTTTGTGAGTCTTGGAGGAGTATTTCCGGAATTATGGGGCCCAACTAGTGTGGGTTGGACTCTTGGGTTATGAACACTCAAGAGTGATGTTTTGGCGAATTGGTTGAATTATCTGACTCTGATTGAGTCGATTTTTGTTTGTGTGAGCTTGTATTAGTTCGAGATTTTCTCGGGTAAGCTTGGATTCAGAATCCAAGACGGGCCCGACATTGATTTTTGTTTACTTTTTGGGGAAAATGTAAAGATCATAGCATTATTTATTGTAAATGGTTTCTCTTGCATTGTTTGATGTTTTTAAGTTATTTTTGGTCAGATTTGAGATGCGAGGAGGAGAAATTTAGAAGGAAAGCTATTTTGGAGGGTTGTGTTGGCCTTGTTGAGGTGAGTATCTTGCCTAATATTTTGTGAGGGAACACCCCTTTAGGATTTGAGTCATTTGTGCTATTTTGTGTCATGTGGAAGCCGTGTACACGAGGTGTCGAGTGTGTACACGTGCTTATATGTGATATTTGACCGGTGTAGAATTCTAGACTTCTTTCATACATTTAATTGTATTTGTCACAAAATGTTATATCTTTCATTATTGAATTTTCTCTTACGTGTATTACTTGAAGTTGTTAGTACAAGTTCTATCTTTTACTTCCAAGTTTATTCCTTACGTGCTTTAATTGTTTAATGCAATTACTTAATAGTTATCATATTTTACTTTAATAGATTTGTCAAATTAAACTCCTTAATCTATCTGTTGTTTTACTTTACTTAAAATTGTTATTATGTTTTATTTTAAAAAAATTTATATTTAATTCAGTAACTTATTCGATGTTTTATTTTATTTTAAAATGTCATTTTATTTACCCAAATGAACTCTAAACTAAACTCATTTGAAGCCATATCTTGTGTAAATTGTGCCTTATTTCACTGTATTTGGTTTCTAAAGTAAACTTATTTCTCATTTGATTCCCTACTTTATTCAAGATTGTTATTATGCCTTATTATTGTATATAAATAAATCTCTCGAAAGTGATTCGAAAAATGTGGTCACGGAGTGCCATACATGTAAGATTTGGAAGTTGTGACTTATGATTTGAGATTATGTGGAGTGGTACCTCGGATAATTCTTGTTGTAACTCACGAATTAGGAACGAATCGAGTAATTGAGTTGTCATCGATTTTCCTTACTTGAGCTCATTCATATTTCATCTATATTTTAACTATGTTTTTGCTTTATTACCTGGTTATTTCCTGTTGCCACTTGTGCTTCTATTATTTTCATTGTTGGTTGTAAATTGTGATCCTTCTGCTATTGGTATTACATTGATGTTCTCTCCATTGTTAGCATTATGTTATATTCAGCACATGTTTACATATCTAGTAGGTGTCCTGACCTGGCCTCGTCACTACTTTACTGAGGTTAAGCTTGATACTTACTAGTTACCGTTGTGGTGTACTCATGCTATGCTTCAGCATATTTTTGTGTAGATCCAAGTACTTTTGATCGAGTTGATTTTGAGACTTATTTCTGTACGGCTGGAGACATAAAGGTATACCTGCTCGACGTTCGAAGGCCTCGAAGTCACCTTCTGTTGTCTTTTATTTCCACTCTTTTTTCACGACCCCAAATCATAACTGGCCGTGATGGCGCCTATCGTGGTACTAGGCTAGCCAATCTACTTAAAATAATGAAATGATTTTCCATTTAATACATCAAATATTTGAATTTTCATAATAATTATGTTTCTTAAGCATTTCCAAAACAATAAAAATGATTAGAACATATAAGCACAGTCCCAACATCCGGAGTCAACCGTCATGAGCATCTAAGAGATGATACAGTCTAATACAAATCCTCTACTACAACAAGTATGGGAAGTAAAGTACAAATGATAGAGTAGGAAATAGAAAGAGTAGACTGCGGACGCCGAGCAACTACCTCACAATCTCCGAACAATGCTCCAAATGGGGTAGCTCAACTATCGCTCTGCCCCGGTACCTGGATCTGCACACAAGGTACATGGAGTAACGTGAGTACGCCAACTCAGAAAGTAACCAAAGTATCTGAAAACATTAGTGCAGTGACAAACTTTTAAACTTTATAGTTTCATAAAAATAAGTACCAGTAAAGGTAATAGATCAAGTCAAGAGTCCACATTTACCAAAGATTTTACAAAACTCTAGTTTGCCCTTTTTAAACTTGTATGATGCATTAGTCAACATTTATCAGAGAGGCTCAGTGTAAAGAATAGTGAAAAAAATAGTTTCATAAAAATATCAGCCTCTCGGGCACAGTGTCGCTCAAAAATAAAGCCTCTCGGGCAAGCCTCTTAGTCACTTGTGACTCTACTCCCATAAGTGAATGCTCACACTCAGCACTCTCACTCATCAGGTACCATGTAATATATATATATATATATATATATATATATATATATATATATATATATATGTATGTATGTATGTATGTATGTATGTATGTATGTATATATTGCTACAGCGCGCAGCCCAATCCATATATAATGTACATTGCTGCGGCATGCAGCCCGCTCCATATAACATACGCTGCGGCGTGCAGCCCGATCCATATAATGGCCGGGCCGCGCTCACTGGGGGTGTACTCACTCCTGGAGGGGCTCCTTCAGCCCAAGCGCTATATTGCTACGGCGTGCAGCCCGATCCAATATATATATTACTGCGGCGTGCAGCCCGATCCATATATAACATATATTTTTGTGGCGTGCAGCCCGATCCATACATAATATATATTATATATTAATGTGGTGTGCAGCCCGATCCATATGTAATATATAACATATCTATTGCTGCGGCGTGCATCCCGATCCATAAATATCCTCTTATACTCGGCTCTCGGTCGCATTCGGTCATCCTCACAAGCCACTCGGGCAATTCATCTCAACTCACGGGACTTAGCCCAAAATACTTCTCAGAGTTTCAAAATAGTGTGATAACAGTGAAAATGACAACAAGTGGTAAACATGACTGAGTTCACAGATGTTCTATCAGGATAGTGTAAGAATAGTGTAAAAATACCCCTGAGGGTCTAAACAGGTCGGAACAAGGCCCCAAACATGGAAAACACCCCTGAAGGTCTAAACAGGTCGGCACGAGGCCCCAAACATGGCTCACAGCCTATAAACAAGTATATACTTCTGAAATACATGATGTCATAAGGTTTCAAATCGAATACGCGGCTTAATAGTCGCTTCAGGACGGACCAAGTCGCAATCCCTATCGGTGCACGCCCGCACGCTCGTCACCTAGCATGTGTGTCACCTAATTTACCAAGTAATATCAAATACTGGGGTTTTATACCCTCAGGTTTAGAGTTTCAATCGCTACCTACCTCACTTGCCCCTCGAATCGGCTCCCAAATGCTCTGATTCTACCACAAAACATATCAATACCATCAAAATATGCTAGTCAGACGAACCCCAATCGAAAACTATCAAAATTAGGCACAATTCCCGAAATTTGCCAAATCCGGACCCCCGGGCCCACTCTCGGAATCTGATAAAATTTACATCATAAGAGTCCTTATCCTCCCACGAGTCCGTACATACCAAGAACATCAAAATCAGACCACAAGCCCACTCAAATCACCAAAAGAAATTTCCAAATTTTTCCTCCCTTCTTTCCCAAATTTTCTACTTAATTCCTCAAATTGCATGGTGAAAATCAAGATAAATTCATGAAAATGAACCAAAAATGATTGAAGAACACTTACCCCAAGAATCCCACTGAAAATCTCGTCCAAAATCTCCTTCCTCCGAGCTCTCAAATGGAAAAATGAGTTATGGCCAAGAACCTCTGAAATTAGAACTTAATCTGTCTGCCCAGACTTTTACTCTGTGCGATCGCGAAAAAAGGCACGCGATCGCGAAGAACAAAATGCTGGCCAACCAAAATAACTCTATGCGGTCGCAGAAAAAACGATGCGATCGCGTAACACCACTCCTCACAACTATGCGATCGAGACCAGCTCTATGCGATTGCATAGAGCAATTCCATCCTCTCACTGCCACTCCTAATTCTACGATGCGAACGCAAACATCTCCACGCGAACGCAGTGACCACTCTGCTCTACCCTCAACGATCGCACTCCTACCTATGCGATCGCACTTCACCAAATCCGCCTTACCTCAACTTACTCTACGCGATCGCGGATGATCTCACGCGATTGCAATGAACAAATCACTGCTGCTAAAACACTAGAAAAACCAGCAATCTCCCAAAGACCAATAATGTCCGTTTGAGCATCCGAAATACACCTGAGGCCCCCATGACCTCAACCAAACCTACCAACATATCCCATAACATCATTCAAATTTAGTCGAGCCTTCGAAACACTAAAAACAACGCGAAAACGAAAAAATCACATCAAATTCAAGCCTATGAACTTTGAAATTTCTAAATTTCGCCAAAGATGACGAAACCATCCAAAACACATTCGATCGACTTGAAAATTTGCACACATATCTAAAATGACATTACGAACCTGCTCCAGCTTCTGGAATTCCATTCCGAACCTGATAGCCTATTTTTAATTGTTGACCGAAAATCGCCAAAAACTAACTTTCGCCAATTCAATCCTAATTCTACGCCGGACATCAAAAGCACATTCTGAACACACTCCTAAGTCCCAACCCAACGAAGCTATCTGAACCATAAAATCCGCAATCCGGGGTCGTTTACCAATAAGTCAACTTCCAATTGACTTTTCCACTATTGAACCAAGATAAGAGACTAAGTGTCTCATTTCTCTCCAAAAATCGCTCCGAACCCCAGCCAACTAGTCTAACACAACGTAATGAAGCTGAACCACATCTAATGAAGCAGAAACGGGGGAAATGGGGCTAAACTCTCGAAACGGCCGGCCAGGTCGTTACATCCTCCCCCACTTAAACATACGTTCGTCCTCGAACATGCCAAGAGTTGTTCTCCAACACCATCCAATAGCACAACACAATTGAAATTTCGAAATCCAACCTGACCCATAAACCTTAGAACCAAATTTCCACTTCTGAAGTAATATACAGGATCGAAATTCCACAACTATAAACTGATCAGGTCTGAACATGATGGATCAAGCCATATACGCACCCCAGATGAAATCACATAATACACCGCATGACTCAAAAACTCATAGCGATATTTCTTAACCACAATAACTGCTCAGAACAACTCAATACCGGTACATAACCTCTTATCAAGAAATGCCTCGCTCTAACACTTTCATATACTGCCGATGATGAAAGGAACACGTAGAAATTAACAACCATTCGTTCGATCAGTCAGACATGAGGCTCCCACTTCCCAAACAGGAAATATAGCAGATTTCTAAGCCAACTCCCGATATTTATCCTTCCAACTATGCTATAGACAATTATGACAATATTCATTCTAGGTCCAATGACCTCTTCTCATCCAACACGACCACTCTGATGACATGATACATCGATAAAATTCTAAGCCATAACATGTGCAACTTGTGCACTCAATAACAACATCCCAATGTAATCAAATTATATGAAAGATTCACACGGGAGGATTATCCTTCCATTAACAATTACCATCACAACATCATGCTAAAAGCCTGGCACACATCGTAAAATCAAAACACATGAATCCAATACCAAAGGTCATACCCCTGTATAATCTCCGCTACACTGCGCGAGCTCATCCAAATGCTGGTCCACATGAAATACTATAAGCCACCTGGCTCAAAATCAATAACCATTCAAAATTCGACATCCAGTACTCAAAGTGCTCTGCCATAACACCGGGGAAACCGGACGATACCATGCCATACGAATCAGAAAGTGCATAACCAATACGTCTCAATCCCGCAATACTCAATACTTACCTTACTCAAATCTAGCTATAAAGACCGATTAGAATCACACCATGTGTGCATATAACCAATAATCACCACTCTCCGCAACACCGAAGGGTAACTCATAGATCACTCCGGAACATGAATAAACTCAATCAATATCAAATGGTACATTCCTCAATAATAGAAATTCAGATTCAACAATTCTGACCCGATGCAGAACACACACTCACGACGGGCCTGCCAATAACCCTGAATTAACTCTGGTCACCCACAACAGATAGATAACTTACCGAAAATTTCACAATGACTGAATCATGGTACATACTAACATCCGACTAGCTTTGCTCGCATCTTCATAGTTCACTACCACAAAATAACCTGTTTATGAGAACTCTCAGTCTCGAAGTCCATGAAGCGCACGAATTACTATATCTGATCTCAATCCCACCGCTCGAATACATAGCACATCCATAATACTCAATCATTCAATTGAACCCATTTACCCAATAGAGTACATTACGACCTATATCGAAGAATTTCCCTTACTCAAGTCATTCCCAGACTCCACCTATGCACGTCATAACTGATCCACCAATATATCTCAAACTGAAACCAATACAGCACATAATGGTGCAATCAACTTATCATTAACAGAATCCCCCACTTGGCTCAAAGCCAACGATCAAGACAAACAATAACTCACAATTCCCATAATAACACAACCTGTCTAACAGCTCAAGTCATATGCAAATCTCGCATTCACCATTGTAATAGTCATGCCAACTTCCACAAGAGATCCAATCTCAATTACAACATGTACCATTTACTGGTAGAAGAGAACTTACTACCGAACAACATAAGGATCACACACCTCAGGACAACCCGCAGGAGACACCCCTGTCGGCTTAGCCTCAAACTGATATCTCTCCCTACACTTCCGAAGATCATAACTATCACGCAATCACTACACCCTTATGCATCTAAACACAAACAATGCCTATCCTCGAGGCATCACAATATGCGGTATAAGAACCTGAAGCTGATGGCAGAACTAACACTTCAAAAAAAATTCGTACAATCTCTTCTCCCTCAAGGTCTGAAGCACAACTGCTGCTCATGATCCTCCCGAGATTGGGAATACACCAAGATATCGTCAATAAACACGATGACAAAAGAATCCAGATAAGGTTAGAATAAACTGTGCATCAAGTGCATAAAGGTTGCTGGGCATTGGTCAGCCCGAATGACATAACCAGAAACTCATAATGACCATATCTAGTCCTGAAAGCAGTCTTCAGAATGTCTGGCCCCCGAATCTTCAACTGATGATCGCCGGAACGCAAGCCAATCTTAGAAAATACCTTGGAACCTTGAAACTGATTAAACAAGTCATCTATACGAGGCAAGGGATACCGATTCTTCATTGTAACCCTGTTCAGCTGCCGATAATCAATACACATGCACATAGAACCATCATTCTTCTTCACAAAAAACACCGGTACACCCTAAGGTGACACACTAGGACGAATGAGCCCCTTATCTAGGAGTTCCTGAAGCTGCTCCTTCAATTCCTTTAGCTCCACTGGTGCCCATACTATAAGGTGGAATAGAAATAGGCTCAGTTCCTGGCACCAGGTCAATACTAAAATCAATGTCCCTGTCAGGTGGCATGCATGGCAGGTCTGCAGGAAACACGTCCGGAAAGTCACTGACCACAGGAACCGAATCAATAGCGGGAGTCTCACCACTGACATACCTCACAAAAGCCAGGTACGATAAACACGCCTTCTCAACCATATGCTGAGCCTTCAGGTAGTAAATCACCCTGCTAGGCATATACTTAGAAGAACCTCTCCACTCAACCCTCGGACATCCTGGCATATCTAAGGTCACAGTCTTAGCGTGACAATCAAGAACAACATGACATAGAGATAACCAATCCATGCCCAATATCACATCAAAATCGACCATGCTGAGTAACACTAGTTCCACACGGGTCTCCATACCTCCAATAGATATCACACACGACCGATACACACGGTCCACAATAATAGTATCGCCCATCGGAGTCGACACATGAGCAGATGTAACTAAAGACTCACGGGGCATATCCAGAAAATGGACAAAATATGATGAAACATACGAATATGTAGAACCAGGGTAAAATAAAGCCAAAACATCTCGGCAACATACTAAGACAATACTTGCGATCACTGCATCGGAGGCCATAACATCTGGCCTGGCTGGAAAGGCATACATACGGGCCTGACCTCCACCTGCTCGACCTCCCCCTCTAGGGCGGCCTCTAGCTGACCGGCTACCACCCCTGGCTGTCTGGGTGGATGGTGAAGTAACTGGAGCTGAAGTCGAAGGCTGGCTCATAATCTAAGATGGACCTCCAAGAAGATGAGGACACTGCCTCCTCATATACTGAGTATGCTACCCCTGGCTACGCGTATACGCCAGGATGCCATCAATAAATACAATAACAAATGAGTGCTAATACGGGTGGAATACACCATTAATCAAATATATGAACTCTACTGGGGAAATAATTAGCCCAAAAGACATCACCAGGAACTCATAACTCAACAGAAAGATCCGCTTCGCTCCACGACTAAACAACATTAGAGGTCTTCTAATACACTCACAACTCGAAGCCATATACCAAATCGAGACAGAAATCAAACACTCAATAGTTCTTGCCACATTCCAAGCCAATCCTTTGTCACAAATCACAATCTGAACACATCTAACCATCAAATCAAACTCACCACATAGGCATCCATCCACAAAGTCCCGTCAATAAGGACATCAACAGACATATAAGTCCCCAAATACATGTGCTCACACAACAAAATCTCAGCACTCAAGCCACAGACAGAATCCGACCTCAAGTCCTCCAGACTGGCCCATTATCAACATGCTAAAATCACATCTCATCCATGGAAGTCACAAGCCGTTGATGCACAGTTGATACCAAACTCTCTCGGATGTGTTCAAATACATGGAAGGAATTCAAGAGTTACGCTCTTGGCTGAATAAAACAGATTCGCACGACAAGAATTCAAGAATGTGAGACTTTCCTAAGGGTTCTGCAGCCTCTCGAAGATAAGTACAGACGTCTCTGTACCGATCCACAAGACTCTACTAAACTTGCTCATGACCGTTGAGTCCTATGTAACCTAGTGCTCTGATACCAACTTGTCACGACCCCAAATCATAACTAGCCGTGATGGCGCATATCATGATACTAGGATAGCCAATCTACTGAAAATAATGAAATGATTTTCCATTTAGTACATCAAATATCCAAATTTTCATAATAATTCTGCTTCTTAAGCATTTCAAAAACAATAAAAATGATTAGAACATCTCAGCACAGTCCCAACATCCGGACACAATGATGCGCTGGTAATATCTCTAGTTGTACATAATACTAATGTTAAATAAGTTTTGATTGACTCAGGTAGCTCCATAAATATCATTCTACTAAGGGTGGTAAATAAAATGCAAGCTAACGACAAGGTGATACTGAAGGCACGATCTCTTGTAACAATCCGGCTGGTTGTTTTGAGAGTATTAGACCCTATTCCCTATTTACTATTTTCCCCATATCTTTTTCTGCCTATGTTACTTGTCGGGAGGTTTTGTTTTTTGTTTTGGAGTGATTTGGGACACTTAGTCCCTAAATTGGAAGCTTAAGTTCTAAGATTCTGACCGTAGTTGGAACTGTGTGAAGTCGACTCCAGAATGGAGTTTCGTCGGTTCCGTTAGCTCCATTAGGTGATTTTGGATTTAGGACTATGCCCGAATTGTGAATTGGAGGTCTGTAGCTAAATAAGGCTTGCAATGGCGAAATTTGAATTTTTGGGAAGTTTGACTGGAAATGAACTTTTTGATATCAAGGTCGGATTCCGATTTTGAAAGTTGGAATAGGTCCGTAATGTCAATTATGACTTGTGTGAAAAATTTGAGGTCAATTGGACGTGATTTGATAGGTTTCGGCATCGGTTGTAGAAGTTTGAAGTTTCAAAGTTCATTAAGTTTGAATTAGAGTGTGATTCGTGTTTTTAGATTTGTTTGATGTGATTTGAAGGCTCGACTAAGTTCGTATGATATCTTAAGAATTTTTGGTATGTTTGGTTGAGGTCCCGAGGGCTTCAGGTGGATTCTGGATGGCTAACGAACTAGAATTGGACTTGCTGTTATAGCTGAAGCATCAAATTTTGCTGGTATCTGGTTTCCTTCTACGCATTCGTGAAGGTTCTCACGCGTTCGCGTAGAGGAAGTTTGAGTGCTGCTGGAATTTGGCTTTCGCGTTCGCAATGTAGGTCCCGCGTCTACGAAGCTCTAAGGTATTAAGTTTACGCATTCGCAATAGGGACCTCCCGTTCGCGTTGAGAAGCTGGTCCATGGGGGGTCATCAGGCATTTAGCCTACGCGTTCGCGATGAGTGTCCCACATTCGCGAAGGAGCGGGCATTGGAAGCTCCGCGTTCGTGATAGGATACTCGCATTCACGAAAAAGGAATGTTGGTCAGTAGTTATTTGTACAACGCGAATGCGAGAGTAGGTTCACGGTCGCGAAGAAGGATTCGCCAACGCAGCAATTTATATTTCCAAAATGAGGGTTTTACCATTTTTATGAAAACTTGAGATAGAGAGTTCGGATTTGGACGAGATTTTGAGGGATTTTCAGAGACATCTATTGGGTAATGATTCTTAACTCTTTTTGGTTATATCCCGTTAATCTATCATTAATTTCGCCTTCTAATTTAAGATTTGAGTTGTGAAATTTGGGGGGAAAGTGGGAAGGATTTTCAACCAATTTTTTGGGTTTTGATTGAGATGTTGATGTCGGATTTGATTAATTTTAGTACAAGTGGACTCGTGGTTGAATTGGTGTTTGTATTTTGTGAGTTTTACCCGATTTCGTGACATGGTCTTGGGTCGACTTTTTGGGGAGATTTTCATTAATAAGATTAGTTTATTATAGTTGTATTATAGTATGTAAATATTTTTACTAGATTTGGGCCATTCAGAGTCGGATAGTCGAGGAAAAGGCGTTCTTGTTGATTGATTGAGCTTGGCTCGAGGTAAGAGGCTTTCCTAACTTTGTGTGGGAGAAATCCCCTTAGGATTTGGAACTGATGTGATACGTGAGCACCGTGTACGCGAGGTGACGAGTGTGTACACGGGCTAATTGTTGTAAACTCCTATTTTTCATTGAGTAGTAACTTGTTACATCTTAATTGAGTTATACCAGCATGTGTAATTACCATGTTTAGTCTAATATTGCATGTCTACGCTTCTTAAATCTATTCAACATGTTTAGTCGAATTCCTGATTTTCCTTGATTTGTATCAGCCTTAGCTGTAGAATTCTTGCTATTAATTGTTGTTTTCCATCGATTCGAGTTGTGTGTTTACTTTTCAGACTACGAGGCGGTACCTCGAGAGATCCCCATGTATATTTACTTTTGGGACTATGAGGCGGTACCTCAGGAGATTCCCCTGAACATTTACTTTTCAGACTATGAGGTGGTACCTCGGGAGATCTTCTTGCATATTTACTTTTGGGACTACGAGTCGGTATATCAGGAGATCCCCTGTTGAGTATTTACTTTTAGGACTACGAGACGGTATCTCGGGAGTGCCCCTGTTGTTTATCACTATGTGTTGTGTTGTTATCTTCTGTAGAATTCTCCTTATTAGATTATCAGTCTTTTCACTTTATTATATCTTTTGTCTTATTTATTATATACCAGTAGGGCTCTGACCTGACCTCGTCACTACTTTACTGAGGTTAGACTTTGCATTTACTGGGTACCGTTGTGGTGTACTCATGCTATTCTTCTGCACATGTTTTGTGTTCAGATCCAAGTACCTCCTACTAACCCCGTTATTAGTTGCGTACTTGTTGCTGCTCTAGAAACTTCAAGGTATATCTGCCCGCATCCGCAGACCTCGAAGTCCCCCCTTTATCCCTTATGTTGTTTTCCTCCTTTATTTCTTTTAGATACTGATGTATAGAAGACAGCTAGACAAATTCTTAGAGATTGTGACTCGTGACTACCAGGTTTTACGAATACTATTTATATTCGAGTGCCGGTTTACTTGTACATGTTGAGCGGTATTTTTATCAGTATATATTATTTGTTAAAGTTTAGTTGTTAATTACTGCTTTATTTTTGTTATTCCAAAATTTTTAGGCTTACCTAGTCGTCACGACTAGGTGTCGTCACGACGTCTTACAGGGAGAGAAATAGGTTGTGACAAATTTGTATCAGAGCTCTAGGTTCATAGGTCTCGTGAGTCACAAGAAGGTTTATTAGAATTTTGCGGATCGGTACGAAGATGTCTGTACTTATCTTCAGGAGGCTATGGAACTGTTAGGAAAAATTACACTTCTTTGATTCCTTGTCCTGCGAAATTGTTGACTTCGAAATTCTAAACTTCTGTCTTCTATTCTCTCATAGATAGTGAGGACACGTACATGGAGATCTGATGACCAGGTACCCGTGCCCCCTTTTAGATCCGAGGACATCAATGTGGTGCAGCCAGAGAACCCGCACTAGCTGCTACAGAGGAACCCCCAGTAACTCTAGCTGGACGGTAGGCACCTGAGGCACTTGTTGCTGCACCAGCCCTCCTAGAGACTCTAGCCCAGTTTCTGAGCATGTTCAGCACCTTGGCTCAGGCTGGATTGACTCCAATTGCTCCTACCACATCTTAAGCCGGGGAGGAGCACAGACTCCCGCCGCCCATACCCGAGAGTAGCGGGTTCAGGTCGATCAGGTTCTAGAGATCATACCGATGCAGCCGGTAGCTCCAGTTCAGCCTGAGGTTAGGGGAGCAGTTTTTTAGGCGAATCAGCTCAATCTTGAGAGGTACAAGAAGTACCACCCTCCTACTTTCACTGGCTTGGCATCAGAGCATGCCCAGGGTTTTCTTGAGGAGTGTCACTGTATCCTCTGTACTACGGGTGTAGTGGAGTCGAGTTGGGTTTCCTTTACTATAGTCCAGCTTAGAGGAGCATCCTATCAGTGTTGGCGTGCTTATGAGTTGGGTCGTCCGGATGAAGTAGCTTCACTTACATGGACTCGGTCCCAGAGACGCAGCCGATCATTCTTAGAGATGCATGGCGCATAGAGTTTGAACAGTTGCGTCAGGGTTCTATGACTATGTTAAAGTATGCAGTTCGCTTCAGTGATTTGATTAGACATGCACCGGCCTTGGTTTCTACAGATTGAGAGAGTGTCCGTCGATTTATCTAGGGGCTCAACCCCAGTATTAGGCTTAGCATGGCCCGGGAGTTGGAGATGGATATTGCATACCAGTAGATTGTGGGGATTGGATATTGGAGGGTATGCTTGCTCAGGAGAGAGAGAAGAGTGAGGCCAAGAGGTCTCGAGAGTCTGGCACTTAAGGTGATACTCGTTCCCCAGCGGAAACTCGTCATGGTAGGGCTATATGAGTCGCCCCGTTCATTCAGCACTTCCAGCCGCTAGTGGTATTTCGGCCCCTTATAGGCCCCAAGAGCCTTATTATGCACCAAGTATCTAGTGCACCTCTTGCATGGGGTGCTTTCAGTGGTCAGTCTGGCAGACCCGACCTGAGCCAGCCACAACAGCCACGCCTTCCGAGAGCTTATTTTGAGTGTGGAGACATTCGCCATATGGTGAAGGATTGTCCCAAACTTAGGAGGGGTGCACCTCCACAGACTTCTCAGGAACCACATGCTCCACCAGGTCCTCAGGCTATGATTACAGCACCAGCTACCACTCCACCTTCTCAACTAGCTCGAGGTGGAGGTCGGTCAGGTAGAGGTCACCGCAGAGGGGGAGGCCAGGCTAGATATTATGCTCTTCCTCCTCGTACAGAGGAAGTTGCTTCTGACTCTGTCATTATAAGTATTGTATCGGTTTGTGTTACAGATGCGTCGGTTTTATTTGATCCAGGCTCCACTTATTCCTATGTGTCATCTTATTTTGCCCAGTATTTGGGAGTATCTCGTGATTCTTTGAGTTCTCCTGCTTATGTGTCTACACCTGTGGGAGATTCTATTGTTGTTGACTGTGTGTATCGGTTATGTTTGGTGGTTCTTAGTGGTTTTGAGACCATAGCCGACTTATTATTGCTCAATATGGTAGATTTTGATATTATTTTGGACATGGACTAGTTGTCGCCCATTATGCTATTCTTGATTGTCACGCCAAGTCTGTGACGCTGGCTATGCTAGGATTACCGCGATAGAGTAGAGAGGTACCTTAGAGTATACTCCAAGTAGAGTTCTTTCATTTCTTAAAGCTCAACGAATGGTTGAGAAGGGGTGTGATGCATATCTAGCTTATGTGAGATATGTCATATTGATACCCCATAAGTTGAGTCAATCCTAGTAGGGAGGGATTATCCAGATATATTTCCAGATGATCTTCCGGTCATGCCACCTGACAGAGATATCGATTTTGGCATTGATTTATTGCCAGGAATTCAACCCATCTCTATTCCTCCATATCGTATGGCTCCTCCTAAGTTGAAGGAATTAAGGGATCAGTTATAGGAGTTTCTTGATAAGGGCTTCATTTGGCCCAGTGTGTCACCTTGGGGTTCTCCCGTCTTGTTTGTGAAGAAGAAGGATGGTTCTATGCATATGTGCATTGATTATCACCAGTTGAACAAAGTTACAGTGAAAAACAAGTATCCATTGCCTCGTATTGATGACCTATTTGATCAGTTACAGGGTCCCAAGGTGTTTTCCAAGATTAATTACCTTCGGGCTATCATTAGTTGAAGATTCGGGAGCCAGATATCCCGAAGACTACTTTAAGGACTCGGTATGGTCACTACGAGTTCCTTGTGATGTCATTTGGGATGTCCAATGCTCTAGCAACATTTATGCATTTGAAGAATGGCGTATTTCAGCCCTATCTTGACTCATTCATCATTGTGTTTATTGACGACATTCTGATGTGCTCCCAGACTCAGGAGGATCATGAGCAGCACCTGGGGATTGTGCTTCAGACCTTGAAAGAAATGAAATTATAGGAAAAATTTTCAAAGTGTGAGTTTTGGCTAGGTTCAGAGGCATTCTTGGGTCATGTGGTGTCCAGTGATGGGATCAAGGTGGATCTGAAGAAGGTTGAAGCAGTGCAGAGTTGGCCCAGACCGTCCTAGGATACGGAGATACAAAGTTTTCTTGGTTTGGCGGGGTATTACCATCGATTTATAGAGGGTTTCTCATCTATTGCAGAACCTATGACCAGGCTGGCCCAGAAGGGTGCTCCGTTCAGGTGGATAGAGGAGTGTGAGGAGATCTTTGACTACAGCCCCAGTATTGGTATTGCCTACAGGTCGGGATCTTATACTTTATATTGTGATGCGTCGCGGATTGGTCTTGGCGCGGTGATGATACAGGACAATAGGGTAATTTCCTATGCGTCCAGACAGATGAAGGTGCATGAAAAGAACTATCCTATCCACGACATTGAGTTAGCATCTATTGTTCATGCCTTGAAGATATGGCGGCACTATTTGTACGGTGTCCCTTGTGAGATCTACACCGATCACCGGAGTTTGCAACATCTTTTCAAACATAATGATCTTAACTTGCGTCAGCGGAGGTGGTTTGAGCTACTTAAGGATTATGATATCACTATTTTGTACCATCCTGGGAAGGCCAATGTGGTGGCCGATGCCTTGATTCGTTGGGTGGAGAGTTTGGGAGCTTAGCATATCTAACAGCAGCAGAGAGGCCATTGGCATTAGAAGTTCAGGACTTAGCCAACCAATTTGTTAGATTGGATATTTCTAAGCCGATTCGAGTGTTGGATTTTGTGGTATCTCGGTCTTCTCTTTATGATCGCATCAGGGAGCGTCAGTATGATGACCTCATCTACTTGTCCATAGGGACACGGTTCAGCACGGTTATGCTAAGGAGGTCACTATTGGAGATGATGGTGCTTTGAGGATGCAGCGCAGGCTATGTGCGCCCAATGTAGATGGTTTGCTTGAGTTGATTCCCTAGAAGGCTCACAGTCCGCGGTACTCCATTCATCCGAGTGCCGCGAAGATGTATCATGACTTGAGGCAGCATTATTGGTGGAGGAGACTGAAGAATTACATTGTGGAGTATGTAGCTTAGTGTCTAAATTTCCAGCAGGTGAAGTATGCACATCAGCGGCTGGGTGGATTGCTTCAGAAGTTAGAGATTCCGGAGTGGAAATGGGGGCGGATTACTATGGATTTTGTTGTTGGGCTTCCAAAGACTCAACGGAAGTTTGATGCAGTTTGGGTGATTGTGGATAGGCTGACCAATTCAGCTTATTTTATTCCTGTAATGACTACCTATTCTTTCGAGCAGGTGGGTCGAGTTTATACCTGCAAGATTGTCAGGCTTCATGACGTGCCAATATCTATCATCTCTTATCGGGGTACGCAGTTTACATTGCGGTTCTATAGGGACGTACAACATGAGTTAGGAACTCAGATTGAGTTGAGCACACCATTTCACCCTCAGACAAACAGATAGTTCGAGCGCACTATTCAGATACTGGAGGATATGCTCCATGTTGTGATGGATTTTGGAGGTTCTTGGGATCAGTTCTTGCCACTTGTGGAGTTTTCCTACAACAACAGTTATCAGTCGAGCATTCAGATGGCACCGTATGAGGCTTTATATGGTAGTCGGTATCCAGTGGGTTGGTTCGAGCAAGGCGAGGCTAGACTATTGGGTACACACTTGGTTCAACATACTCTAGAGAAGGTTAAGGTGATTCAGGATCGACTTCGCACAGCCCAGTCCATACAGAACAGTTATGTGGATCGAAAGGTTTGCAATGTTACATTCATGGTTGGAGAGCGGGTCCTGCTCCGAGTGTCACCTATGAAGGGTGTTATGAGGTTTGGAAAGAAGGGAAAGCTGAGACCATGGTTTATTGGCCCATTCGAGGTGTTGCGACATGTTGGGGAGGTTGATTATGAGCTTTTCTTGCCTCCCAACATAGCAGGAGTCCACCCGGTATTTCATGTTTCTATGCTCCGGAAGTATCACGATGATCCATCTCATATGTTGGATTTCAGCTCAATCTAGTTGGACAAGGATTTATCTTATGTTGAGGAGCCGGTGGCTATTTTGGACAGGAAGGTTCAAAAGCTGAGGTCAAAGAACATTGCTTCCATGAAGGTTCGGTGGAGGGGTCAGCCAGGCGAGGAGGCGACTTGGGAGAGCGAGTATGATATGCACTGCCGTTATCCTCATCTTTTCACCACTTCAAGTAAGTCTCTATGCTCGTTCGAGGACGAACTATTATTTTAAAAGGGGAGGATGTAACGACTCGGCAGGTAGTTTTGAGAGTATTAGCCCCGATCCCCTATTTATGCCTTCCCCGTATCTTTTTCTGCTTATTGGACTTGCCAGGATATTGTTTTTGGTTTCGGAGTGATTTGGGACACTTAGTCCCTAAAACGGAAGCTTAAGTTCTAGGATTTAGGTTGTAGTTGGAACTGTGTGTAGAATACATCGGAATGGATTTTCGTCAGCTTCGTTAGCTCCGTTGGGTGATTTTGGACTTGGACCGCGCCCGGATTATGAATTGGAGGTTTGTAGCTGAATTAGGCTTGAAGTGGTGAAAGTTGAATTTTTGGGAAGTTTGACCGTAAGTGGACTTTTTGATATCGGGGTCGGATTCTGATTCTGGAAGTTCGAGTAGGTCCGTTATGTCAATTAACAGGTGTGAAAATTTTGAGGTCAATCGGACGTGATTTGATAGGTTTCGGCATCGGTTGTAGAAGTTTGAATTTTCAAAGTTCACTAAGTTTGAATTAGAGTGTGATTCGTGTTTTTAGCATTGTTTGATGCGATTTGAAGGCTCGATTAAGTTTGTATGATCTTTTAGGACTTTTTGGTACGTTTGGTTGAGGTTTCGGGGGCCTCGGGTGGATTCTAGATGGCTAACGGACTATAATTGGACTTGTTGTATAGTTGAAGCATCAAATGTTGCTGGTGTCTGGTTTCCTTCTACGCATTCGTGAAGGTTCTCATGCATTCGCGTAGAGGAAGTTTGAGTGATGCTGGAATTGCGCCTTCAGGTTCGCGATGTAGGTCCCTTGTTCGCAAAGCTCTAAGGTATTAAGTCTACGTGTTCGCGATAGGGACCTCGTGTTTGCATAGAGAAGCTGGTTTATGGGGGGTCATCAGGCATTTAGCCTACACGTTTGCGATGAGTGTCCCGGGTTTGCTAAGGAGAAGGAAGTGGAAGCTCCACGTTCGCGAGAGGATACTTGCGTTCGCGAAGGAGGAATTTTGGTCAGTAGTTATTTTTTCAATGCGAGCGCGAGAGTGGCGTCACGTTCGCGAAGAAAAATTCACCTGGGCAGCAGTTTATATTTCAAAAATGAGGGTTTTACAATTTTTATCAAAACTTGAGATAGAGAGTTCAGATTTGGACGAGATTTTGAGAGATTTTCAGAGACAACGATTGGGTATTGATTCTTAACTCGTTTTTGGTTATATCCCACTAATCTATCATTAATTTCGCCTTCTAATTTAAGATTTGAGTTGTGAAACTTGGGGGGAAAGTATGAAGGTTCTTCAACCAAATTTTTGGGTTTTGATTGAGATGTTGATATCGAATTTTGGTAATTTTGGTACGAGTGAACTCGTGGTTGAATGGGTGTTTGTATTTTGTGAGTTTTACCTGATTCCAAGATGTGGACCTAGGTCAACCTTTTGGGGAGATTTTCGAAATTCTTGTTAAAGTCTTGATTTCATTAATTAGATTAGTTTATTAAAGTTATATTTATAGTATGTAATTATTTTTGGCTTGATTTGGGCCATTCAGAGTCGGATAATCGAGGAAAAGGCGTTCTTATTGATTGATTGAGCTTGGCTCGAGGTAAGTGGCTTGCCTAACCTTGTGTGGGGGAAATCCCCTTAAGATTTGGTACTGATGTGATACTTCTGTGATACGTGAGCGCCGTGTATGCGAGGTGACGAGTGTGTACACGGGTTAATTGTTGTAAAATCCAGTTTTTTACTAAGTAGTTATCCGTTATATCTTAATTGAGTTATACCAGCATGTGTAGTTACCCTGTTTAGTCTAAAATTGCATGTCTACGTGTCTTAATTGCTTATTTGAAATCTGTGCATCATGTTTAGTCAAATTCCTATTTTTCCTTGATTTGTATTAGTCTTAGCTGTACAATTCTTGTTGTTAATTGTTGTTTTCCATCGATTCGAGTTGTGTGTTTATTTTTGGGACTACGAGGCGGTACTTCGGGAGATTCCCCTGCATATTTACTTTTCATACCACAAGGCGGTACCTCAGAAGATCTCCTTGCATATTTACTTTTGGGACTACGAGACGGTATCTCGGGAGATCCCCTATTGAGTATTTACTTTTGGGACTACGAGACGGTATCTCGCGAGTGTCCCTGTTGTTTATCACTATGTGTTGTGTTTTTATTTTCTGTAGAATTCTCCTTATTATATTCTCAGTCTTTTCACATTATTATATCATTTGTTTTATTTATTATATACCAGTAGGGCCCGAACCTGACATCATCACTACTCTACCGAGGTTAGGCTTGGCACTTACTGGGTACCATTGTGGTGTGCTCATGCTACTCTTCTACACATGTTTTGTGTGCAGATCCATGTACCTCTTACCAGTCCCGCTATTAGTTGCATACTTGCTACTGCTCCGGAGACTTCAAGGTATAACTGCCCACGTCTGCAGACCTCGGAGTCCCTGCTCTATCCCTTATGTTGTTTTCCTCTTTTATTTGTTTTAGACACTGATGCATAGAAGACAGTTAGACAAATTCTTAGAGCTTGTGACTCGTGACTACCGGATTTTGCGTTACTTGTACATATCAAGCAGCATTTTTATTAGTATATATTATCTGTTGAAGTTTAGTTTTTTAATTACTGCTTTATTTACGTTATTTTGAAATTGTTAGGCTTACCTAGTCGTAGCGACTAGGTGCACGACATATTACGAAGAGAGAAATGGGTCGTGACATCTCTGTCTGATTTGATAATTCAAGCATTTTCACAAAAGGGGAAGTAATGCTTACCACGTTTGCAGAAGGAGATATCAGGGATACAAAATTACAAGTGATAGATGCAGACATGGCTTACAATATAATTCTAGGAAGACCATGGATTCACGATATGGATGTTGTACCGTTCATATTGCATCAATTTATTAAATTTTCTTCACAACGGGGGATTCGACAAATCCGTGGAGATCAACGGGCTTTTAAAAGTATCAATTCAGTGGTGGTTACAAGCACAACGAACGATGTTGCAGATGAAAAATAGCAACTATAGAATTCAGTTGAGGATATAGTAATACAAACCTCAACTGAAGGTATTCCAGGACAGACGGATATTGATTCAAGACCCGATATTATTCAAGAGCCAGAAGAAAATAAAACATCTAGACAACTACTGAAGAACTCGAAGATGTAGTGCTATTTAAACACTGGCCAGACATAAAAGTTTACATCGGAGCAAATCTAAACCCAAAAATGAAAGGTAAGTTGATTGAATTTTTAAAAGCTAAAATAGATTGCTTTGCTTGGTCGCATTCAGATATGACACGAATATCACCGGAGGTGGTGACCCACAAACTAAATGAGTACACATCATACCCACATGTCAAGCGGAAAAAGAGGAAGCAAGGATCCTTCAAAAATCAAGTGATCCAAGATGAGGTACAAAAGCTTTTGAAAATTGGGTCAATACGAGAGGTAAAGTACCCAGACTGGTTAGCTAATACTATGGTAGTTCCCAAAAAGAATGGGAAATAGCGAGTTTGCGTAGACTATACTGATTTAAAGAAAGTTTGTCCTAAAGATTCGTTTCCTTTTACGCATATAGATCAACTAATTGATTCTACCGCAAGACATGAGTTGTTAAGTTTTTTAGATGCATATTCAGGTTATAATCAAATAAAGAATCCTCTAGATGAAGAAAAAACTTCATTTATGACAGACAGGGGGACTTACTGTTACAAAGTCATGCCATTTGGTCTAAAAAAATGTTGGAGCCACGTACCAATGATTGGTGACTTATATGTTCCAAGAACATCTAGGAAAGACTATGGAAGTCTGTATTGATGATATGTTAGTCAAGTCAGCACAAGCGGAAAATCATTTTCAACACCTGTTAGTCACTTTCAAAATTCTCGCAAATATAATATGAAGCTAAATCCAGAAAAATGTGCTTTTCGCGTGGCTTCAGGTAATTTTTTAGGTTTTCTTGTTTCTAACAGTGGTATTGAAGTGAATCTTGCACAAATCAAAGCTATTGAAATACCGGATGTACTCACAAGCAAAAAAGAAGTGCAGTGATTAACAGGAAGAATAACAGCCTTGGGGAGATTTATTTCAAAATCATCAGAAAAAAGTTTTAAATTTTTTTCAGTATTGAGAAAGCAAAATCAATTTTAATGGACTGACGAATGAAAACAAGCCCTCAAGGACCTAAAATCATATCTGTCAAATTTTCCCCTTCTAGCCAAACCAAAAGACATAGAAAGACTGATTATTTATCATGTCGTATCGGAAGTGGTGGTTAGCGCGGTGTTGGTACGAGAATATAAAGGTAAACAATATCAAAATTTATTATGTTAGTAAATGTTTGTAAGATGTTGAGACTGGATATCCTCACTTAGAAAAACTTGTTTTAGCATTAGTTATGACATCTAGAAATTGAGACCTTATTTTCAATATCATCCTATCTCTGTAATAATTGCTTTTCCCCTAAGGAATATATTGCATAAAAAATTATCTGGTAGTTTAGCTAAGTGGGCAATAGAACTCAGTGAGTATTTACTTCAGCACGAATTTAGTTCCTGGAGCAGAAACGAAACTACAGGTATTTTTAGATGAGAAGGAGGATGCTACCAAGGCGAGAAGGAAGAAGGGGAGTTCCACTATCTGAGTTAGTTTACCGAATCTAACCCGGGGACTTGGATTTTATTTACCGATGGTTCCTCAAATAGGTATTGTTCTATTTTCGCCTTCAAGGGAAATCATAAGACAAGCAATAAAAGGCTATCTCGTCACTAGCAATGAATCGGAGTACGAAGCTGTGATTGTAGGTTTGGAACTAGCACGAGAACTTGGTATAGAACATTGTTATCAAAAGTGACTTGCAACTGGTAGTTAACCAGATGCAGGGGACTTACATAGAAAGAGAGGCATGAATGCAACAATATCTGGAAAAGGTACATGAATTAGCCAGACAATTTCAGTCGTGGAAGGCTGTACAAATACCTAGGGAGGAGAATGCAGAAGTAGATGCGCTCACCAATCTCGCGTCTGTTGCGGAAATTAAAATGCAAAAAATGAAATTGTAATATATTTGTTTCATTCGACATTCGACCAAGACAATAAATAGGTAAATTTTAATAATCTAACTTAGGATTTGAGGAACGAATTTGTTAACTTTTTGCAGTACGGAATTTTATCCGAAGATAAAAAGAGCCTCTGTTACTTCTCCAAAAAGCTGCCCGATATTGCTTAATTCGTGGAAACTTATATCGAAAGATATTCGATGGACTTTTAGCACGGTGTCTCGGACCTTCACAAACGGAATATGTGATGAGGGAAGTACATGAGGGGAACTGCAACAATCATGTTGGGGGAAGATCATTGGTAAAAACACTAGAAAGAGCAAGGTGGGCTAAGTGTCAACGATATGCCAATAACATGCACCCCCAACAAAATTGTTACATTCAGTTATTTCTCCATGACCTTTTGTTACACCCCATGTTTTCATACATGAAAGTATGCCATAAGTGAATTGATGAAAGTTTGGGAATGAGATTATGAGGTTATACGTATTATGTTATTGCAAGCAAGTGATAAGTAAATTCGTGAAGGTGAGAGGGTAAGCAAATCGATGAAAATGAATTTCGTCGAAATTTGACATTTTTGAGATAAAATACGGCCCAGACTATAAATACCCGGTATTTATGGACTAGTGCCATATAGGGTACCACATGGCCATGATAGTAAAGTGGATTAAAAATGAGTAGTATTTTAAGTAAATTGAGATAATTCTTAATTATGTGGATTTTTGGTGAAAAATTAACCATGTAATTAAGGAAATAGGTGGATAAAAATTGGATAGGCTTAAACCCACCAAAACGGGGCAGCAACTCATGTCTTAAGTGGTGACTATTTAATTACAAGACAATGTGGCACATTTGAAGGGAATTCTTGGCCAAGTAAGCCAAAAAGTGGGCCCCACAAGCTTACAAACTTAAGAGACTTTCTTACCTTATCAATATTGTATACAAAATTGCTAACTAACGTATGAGGGCTCAAAGTTTTTGTTTAAAACTTCATAACATGTCCAGAACGTGAGAATTGGCATTCTGGCTTCTTTGGACTTTAGACATTCAAGTAGTAATTTGATAATGATTTCCTATTGCAAAGGTTACAAAACAAAGAGAATTCATAACATCTACAAGAATTCCAACGTTAGCAACCAAAATTCCAACGAAATTTCTTAGCATCTTAGCAACATGAGATTTTGCGATTCTAAGTGAGTACGGTGTAACCTTTTCCAAGAATATCATATGGATTTTCCCTACTCCAGGTATGCTAAGGCTATCCCTTCTTTATTTTGGCATCGTCCCAATTATACTGAAGAAACGAGCAAATACACAGTTTGTATAAATTACTCTATTCAAAGAAATAGTAGGGGTGTATATATTCTTGATTCCCCATGAGAATTTTTATTATTTTATGTTCATGGGTCTCAGAATAATACGCAGTTGTAAAAGTTTATCCGGAAGGAATATTGAGATTATTGCGTACTTTTCATGCATTTCATACATGTGC
>ML314569.1:0-33587 GCA_005239505.1 Nicotiana paniculata | reverse complement strand
CATGTTTCTTGCAAGGTTTCAACTGGTTTCTGTCTGAAGCTCAAGATTTCATCGATTTGTTGGGCAGCCTTGTTAGATGGATGAAACTTGTTCACGAACTACTTAAGTAACTCCTCCCATGTGGTAATGGAATTGATGGGGAGTGAGTTTAGCCAAGTCTGGGCAGTGCCAGTCACTGAGAATGGAAACAACAACAGTTTTATTGCCTCCTGAGTGACGTTTGGCTGCCTCTGTGTTTTGAAAATTGACAGGAAGTTTTTCAAATGTTGATGCGGGTCTTCGATGTATGACCCTGAGAATAGCCCTTTGTTCTGCAATAAGTGCAGCATATTATTTTTTATATGGAAAGACTCGGCCTATATCTGAGGGACAAGTATCGCAGTGGCCAAACTCTCAGCTGTGGGTTGTGCCTAGTCATATAAAGGAGCCTCTGCCCCTATTTGAGCGACTGGGCNGGTCCGATTTAGGGCCTTGAAAACTTTCTCGGGGTCTGATAAGGCTTCAACTACTTCACCAGTTCTCGATGAGCTTCTAGGCATGCACCTGCAACACGTTAGCAAACGTTAAACTTTCAATGTAAAAACGAAAAATTTAAAGAAAATTGAATATATTTCAGAATTTTATATTTCTTCCAACTCAATTGATAATACCGTTAATTCCCCAGCAACGGCGCCAAAATTTCACCACGCTCAACTATGTCTTATCAAAGACTAAGCGTGCATTGCAAATATAATCCGGGGTATTATGCCCAGATTCGATCCCACAAGGAATTTACGTATCAATCAAAGCTTTAGAATATGAAACTTTTACTCAATCAATTCTCTCAAGACTTTTTAATATAAATTGGTGATGTTTTACTAATTCTACTGACAATAATAATAACTAAAAATGTGTTGTAAACAATTATGACAAAAGTCTAAGGCTATGGTTTCCCCCGTTGGTGAATTTACTTCTCTGATACTTCTTATAGTTTGATTAGTTGTCTCTATCAATCATGAACACTCTATCTACCATAAATCTCTCTCAAGTAATTATGATAATTTACTAGACGCACTCTCTCAAGTTACGCTAGCTAGATTGCATTACAGTTCACTTTAGATTGCACCCGAGGTATCGTTATCTCTAATCCAACCTCTAAACCCTCGGTTATGACTTTCATCTATACTCCGGGAGTGATGTTGTTCAAACAACTACCTAAATATGCACTCTCTCTCAAGTAGATACATAATAAATAGGAACAGCTAATTGAGGGCCCTTCAATCAACTACAACAAGAACGTAGTTGAACAAATAGAGATTAATCAACCAATCAAAACTACATTAATATCACAATAAGTTTATCCCCCAACGGGTTCCACCAAAACCCTATATTAAGAAACTTAGCTACTCATATTCATAAGAACCAATTCTAAATTTAACTTGCATATTTGAATTACAAAATAATAAGTAAAAGCTATGAAAATCAATGTTTGCTTCACTAAGTAGTAATCCACACGTTGTTCTTCAATTCAATGGCTTTCTCCTCCTTCAATTTGTGTTTTTTGGGTCTATTTATATGTTTGGGATAAACCCTAGCCGTGTAGGAGACTTCTATTCCAACCGGAAAACACTTAAAACCTTTAAAACTCGGAATTGACCGGACAGGGACCCAGGCGTTTGGGCTCAAACGCCCCCTTAACGCCAGGGCAGACCTGGCTTTAGGGGTCTAACGCCCCACTAACGCCAGGCTCACCCTGGCTTTAGGGGCCAAACGCCCCACTAACGCTCGGGTTGGGCTATAGTCCGAGTCACTCCTTTTCGACTCTTGAGCGTATTTTCGACGTTCATGCATCCATTTAGCTCGGTTTCCATCTCCAATGCACCTACATGTGAAATAGACTCCATTATCCACATAAAAAGTATATTTTTACCATTAACGCACATAAAATGTAAGGCATATAACGTGTTAAACCATGAATTCTAGCCACGCATCATGTTTTCCACGTAAAATCTCTGTGTTTTTACTTTACTGCTTTTATTATTCCGCAACAGTAGTAGTTGGAACACCAAGAAGAACCAGGTTCTTCTATTGAGACAGCACTCGAAAAATTGGGTACCTCACAATTAACTTATATAATTATATGGTATTGACGTCTAAAACATCACAACCCCATATACGTGGAAACCTTACTCCACTCAACTCAACCAATCTCATATACACCAGAATCCGCCGAGAAGGACATGCTCATTAAAAACATGGCAGAAGAGCTCAAGAATCTCACAAGTCGAGTCCAGGGTATTGAAGGAGGTAAAGGAATTGAAGGTGTGAATTATGAGGATTTTTGCATTCAGCCAGATTAGGAACTGCCGGAGGGTTATAAACCTCCTAAGTTCGAAATTTTTTATGGAACGGGCGACCCAAAGGTTCATTTGAGAACCTACTGTGACAAGCTCGTAGGGGTTGGAAAGGACGAAAAGATTCGCATGAAGCTGTTCATGAGAAGCCTTACTGGAGATGCTCTATCTTGGTACATAAGTCAAAATCCCAAGAAATGTGCTAATTGGGTAAGCATGGCGTCGAACTTCATGGATAGGTTCAGATTCAACACGGAAAATGCACTGGATGTCTTCTATATCCAGAACCTCAAGAAGAAGCCCACTGAGACTTTTCGTGAGTATGCTACTCGGTGGAGGTCAGAAGAAGCAAAGGTTAGGCCGGCATTAGATGAAGAGCAGATGAACAAGTTCTTTGTCAGGGCTCAGGATCCTAAATATTACAAAAGGTTGATGTTAATCGAGAATCACAAGTTCTCCGATGTAATGACCAAGCCGGTCGTTTTGAGAGTTAGAGCCCCGATCCCCTAATAACTGTTTTCCCCATGTTTGTTTCTGCTTTTGGGACTTGTCGAAGTGATTAGCTATGAAATTCGGAGAGTTTTGGGACACTTAGTCCCTAATTTTGAGTTAAGCCTTAGAAATCGGACCGCGGCTGGGACTGGGTGAAGACAGGTCCCGAATGGAATTTTGTAAACTCTGTTATCTCCATTGAGTAATTTCGGGGTTAGGAGCCCATCCGGAATATGTTTTTGAGGTCTTACTAGAGTTAGGCTTGAATTGGCGAAAGTTAAAATTTTGCCGATTTTGGCTGATAGGTGAAATTTTGATATCGGGCTTGGAACGGGATTTCAAAAATGGTTGTAGGTCTGTAGTGTCATTTGTGACCTGTGTGTGAAATTTCAGGTCATTCAGACTAGTTTTGATGTGTTTCGGTATCGTTGTGGATTTTGAAAAAAAATTCTAAGTTTTTAGGCTTGAATCCATGTATAATTTGTGATTTTGGTGTTAGGTGATGTGGTTTGAAGGCTCGAATAAGTTCGAATGAGGTATTAGGACTGGTTGGAAGGTCTGGTTGAGGTCCCGGGGGCCCCGGGGGTGTTTTGGATGCTCAACGGGTCATTTTTAGCCTTGTATTGACTGCTGGTTTTCTGGTGTGAGTGCAATAGGTTTTCTTTCATCGCAATCATGTGAGGGAGTCCGCGATCGCTTAGAGAAAATATAGGCCAGTTAGGACTTAATACATCGCAATCGCATGAAAAGGAACGCGATCACATAGAGTAGGCAGCTTAGTCATCGCGTTCGCGTGGGCTAGGCCGCATTCGCGTAGAAGGAGTGAGGCAGTAGTGGAGTTGAGCTTTTGCTATTTGCGGTCTCGTGAGTCCAGTCACGTTCGCGTAGGGTCTGAGGAGTGGTGCATCGTGTTCGCATGAGTGTTTACGCGTTCACGTAGAGTAAAAGCTTGAGGCGAGGAATTTGTTCTTCGCGATCGTGATGGTTCCTCCGTGATCGAGATTAAGGAAAGTCTGGGTAGAATATAAATGTTCAAAATCGAGGGTTGAAGTCATTTTTTTACAAATTGGACTTGAGAGCTCGGGATTAGGCGATTCTTGGAGGAATTTTCACCTGGGCAAATTGGATTAGAGCCATTCGGAGTTTGGTACTCGTGGCAAGAACAGTATTCCGGGTTGAATTGAGCAGTCGCGGTAAGTGGCTTGCCTAACTCTGTGGTGGGGACCTCCCCCTTAGGATATTGATACTAAATTTTGTGTGGGCGCCGTGTACGTGAGGTGACGAGTATGTACACAGGTCGTTATTTCAAAAATCTCATTTTTCCCTTACTAAAACACATATTGTCTTTTTTTCTCTTCTATGAACTTGCTCTCATATGATATATTGTTTAGTTTAGATTAGGAAAGCATGCTTACATGCTTAATTGCCTACTTGATTTTCTGTGTGCCAAGCTTAGTTAAGCCCTTATTTGCCTTATTTGTGATTAGTATAAACGGTGTAAATTCGATGTTATGCTTGTCATTCCTCCTGCATAGCATATTTAAATTGGGACTACGGACGTATTTTGGGAGATCCCCCTGTAATGTATATTTACTTTGGGACTGCGTATGTATTTCGGGAAATCCCCATGTACTGCATATTTAAATTGGGACTACGGACGTATTCTGGGAGATCCCCTGTACTGCATATTTACTTTGGGACTACAGACGTATTCCGGGAGATCCCCCTGTAATGCATATTTACTTTGGGACTACGGACGTATTCCGGGAGATCCCCATGTACTGCATATTTATTTTGGGACTACAGACATATTCCGGGAGATCCCCTTGTACTGCACATTTATTTTGAGACTACGGATGTATTCCGGAAGATCCCCCTGTACTGCATATTGATTTGGAACTACGGGACGTTATCCCGGGAGATTCCACCTTGTGATATACATATTGTGTTGAGTCGAGGACTCTCTTTACTGTAGAACTTAGATTGGCTTTTTCTTAAACTATTTACTGTATTCATTACCTATCTATGTACTGTTTTAAATTGATTTATATATAAATCCAGTAGAGCCTTCACCTAACCTTGTCACTACTTGACTGGGGTTAGGCTTGGCACTTACGGGGTACCAAATGTGGTGTACTCATGCCCTTTCCTGCACATGTTTTTCGTGTGCAGATCCAAGTACGAGTTATCAGCCTCGTGGTTAGTCGTTGCTGCTGATTCCAGGAGACCGCAAGGTATTTCTTTTGCGCCTGCAGAATCCTCCGAGTCCCCTTCCATTCTAGCTTGTAAAGAGTTTCTTATGTACTTTCCAGTTTTCTTTTGTTAGAGCTACAGTAGTATTAGGAGCTGGTGAATGTCTGTGACATTCCGTGTCTTGGGGAGTTATATTTTGTATGAGCCTAGCAGCCAATATGTTATTTATTTCATTGCCCTTATCCCCGGTTATTTCATGTGTTTTATTCCAGTTTTCCCCTTATAGTAGGCTTACCTAGTCATAGAGACTAGGTGTCGTCACGACACCCTCGGAGGTTGAATCGGGTCGTGACAAGTTGGTATCAGAGCGTCTAGGTTCGTAAGAGTCACAAGTCACAATCCGGTTTATTAGGGTCTCGCGGATCGGTGCGTAGACATCCGTATCTATCTTCGGGAGGCTATGTAACTGTTAAGAACAATCATATTTCTTTGATTTCCTTGTTGTGCGAGTTATTGACATCAAAAATTCTAAAACTCTATTCTATTCTTTCTCACAGATGGTGAGGATCGTACCGAACGGACCGATGACCAGGCACCCCAGCCGCCAGCCAGAGGCAGGGGTAGGGGTAGAGGACGAACACGCAGTGCAGCCCGAGCATCGGCGAGAGCAGTGACAAAAGAGCCTACAGTAGCTCCAGCTGGAGAGTCGGCACAGGAGGTCCCTATTGCTGCTCCAGCCCTCCAGGAGACTTTGGCTCAGTTCATGAGCATCGTCAGCACTCTAACTCAGGGGGCTACTCCCGATAGCTCCAGCCACATCTCAGTCCGGGGGAGGGGTACAAACTCTCGCAGCCCGCACTCCTGAGTAGAGGGGCCAGGTTGATCAGGCCCCGGAGTATATTCCTATGCCCCCAGTGGCTCCAGTACAGAATGAGACCAGGGTAGATGCTTCTGAGGCAGAGAAGCTCACACTTGAGAGGTACAAGAAGTACTACCCACCTATTTTCAGCGGACTAGCTTCAGATGATGCTATGGGTTTCTTGAGGAGTGTCAGCATATTCTCCGCAATATGGGCATTGTGGAGACCAGTGGGTTTTCTTTCACCACTTTCCAGCTGAGGGGAGCGGCATATCAGTGGTGGCGGGCCTATGAGCTGAGTAGTCCGGACGAGGCAGCCTCACTCACTTGGACTCAGTTTTCAGAGATGTTTTTGCGATAGTATGTCCCTCAGAGCCTCAGGGATACTTGGCGAGCAGAGTTCGAGAAGTTGCGCCAGGGTACTATGACTGTGTCGGAGTATGCAGTTCGTTTCAGTGAGTTAGCTCGGCATGCACCAGCCTTGGTTGCCACAGTCAGAGAGAGGGTTCGCTGCTTCATTGAGGGACTTCACCCTAATATGCGGACCAGTATGTCCAGAGAGTTGGAGATGGATATCACTTATCAGCAGGTAGTGAGTATTTCCAGGAGAGTAGAGGGCATGTTTTCCCGAGACCGAGGGGAGAGGGAGGCCAAGAGGTCTCGAGATACTGGCTATTTTCAAGATCTCGTGCACCAGTAGCACGCTAAGGTAGGGGCTTTGTGGGTCGCCCTGTTCATTCAGCTCTCCAGCAGCCAACGGTATTCCAACTCCTACTAGACCTCAGGAGTCCTATTATGCACCGCCAGTATCCAGTATGCCTCCAGTTCGAGGTGCTATTACTGACCAGCCTAGCAGGCCAACACCTATTCAGTCTCAGTCGCAGCGTTCTTCGGGGGGTTGTTTTGAGTGTGGTGACACTCGCCATATGATTAGAGATTTCCCCAGGGCCAGGAGGGGTGAACCTCCATAGTCTTATCATCCTCAACGTGCTCTGTCGGGTCCTCCGGCTATTCTTCTAGTCCCAGTTGCCACTCCACCTCCTCAGTCAGCTTGGGGTGGAGGTGGGGGAGGTAGAGGTCGCCCTAGAGGGGGAGGCCAGACCACATATTATGCCCTTCCAGCCCATTCCAAGGTCGTTGCTTCAGATTCAGTCATCACAGGTATTATCCCTGTCTGTCATAGGGATGCATCAATATTATTTGACCTAGGCTCTACGTATTCATATGTGTCCTCCACATTTGGGGATATCTCGGGATTCTTTGAGTTCCCCTATTTATGTATCTACTCCTGTGGGAGACTCTCTAGTTGTGGACCGCGTACATCAGTCGTGTTTGATTACTCTTAGTTGTTTTGAGAGCAGGGCTGATTTATTATTGCTCAGCATGGTAGATTTCAATGTTATCTTGGGCATGGACTGGTTATCGCCCCATTATGCTATTCTTGATTGTCACGCTAAGACCATGACGCTGGCCATGCCAGGCTTGCCGAGATTAGAGTGGAGAGGTACCTTAGAGTATACTCCCCACAGGGTCATTTCATTTCTTAAGGCTCAGTGGATGATTGAGAAGGGGAGTAATGCACATTTGGCCTATGTGAGAGATGCCAGTGTTGATACCCCTCCAGTTGAGTCGGTCCCAGTAGTGAGGGACTTTTCTGATGTATTCCCAGCTGATCTTACGGGTACGCTGCCCGGCAGAGATATTGATTTCGGCATTGATTTGTTGTCGGGCACTAATCCCATTTCTATTCCTCCTTACCGCATAGCTCCTCCTGAGTTGAAAGAGTTGAAGGAGCAGTTACAGGAGTTGCTTGATAAGGGCTTCATCAAGACCAGTGTATCACATTCGGGTGCTCCAGTGCTATTTGTGAAGAAAAAGGATGGCTCTATGCGTATGTGTATTGATTATCGGCAGCTGAACAAAGTTACAGTAAAGAACAGGTATCATTTGCCTCGCATTGATGATTTATTCGACCAGTTACAGGGTTCTAGAGTATTCTCCAAGATTGACTTGCGATCTGGCTATCATCAGCTGAAGATTCGGGAGCCGGACATCCCGAAGATTGCTTTCAGGACCAGATATGGTCATTATGAGTTTCTGGTCATGTCATTTGGGCTGACCAATGCCCCAGAAGCCTTTATGCATTTGATGCATATTGTGTTCCGGCCTTATCTTGACTCCTTCATCATTGTGTTTATGGACGACATCCTGGTGTATTCCTGATCACGGGAAGATCAAGAGCAGCACTTGAGGACCGTGCTTCAGACTTTGAGGGAGAAGAGATTGTATGCAAAATTCTCCAAGTGTGAGTTCTGGCTTGATTCAGTGGAATTCTTGGGCCATATAGTGTCTTGTGATGGGATCAAGGTAGATATAAAGAAGGTGGAGGCGGTGTAGAGTTGTCCTAGACCGTCATCAGCTACGGAGATCCGCAGTTTCTTGGGTTGGCAGGGTACTACCGTCGCTTTGTAGAGGGTTTTTCATCTACTGTAGCACCTATGACCAGACTGACCTAGAAGGGTGAGTGTGAGGAGAGCTTTCAGAAGCTCAAGACAGCTTTGACTACGGCCCCAGTATTAGTATTGCCTATAGGTTCGGGGTCATACACTATCTATTGTGATGCCTCGAGGATTGGCCTTGAAGCAGTATTGATGCAGGATGGTAGGGTGATTGCCTACGCATCCAGGCAGTTCAAGGTGCATGAGAAGAATTATCCCGTTCATGACCTCGAGTTAGCAGCTATTGTGCACGCCAAGAAGATCTGGCGTCATTACTTGTACGGTGTTTCCAGTGAGATTTTCACTGATCATCAGAGTTTGCAGCAATTGTTCAGGAAGAAAGACCTTAATATACTTCAGCAGAGGTGGTTGGAGATATTTAAAGACTATGATATCACCATATTATATCACCCGGGAAAGGCCAATATAGTGGCTAATGCCTTGAGTCACCGGGCAGAGAGTTTGGGGAGCTTGGATATCTTCCAGCGGCTGAGAGGCTTTTAGCCTTAGATGTTCAGACTTTATCCAGCCAGTTCGTGAGGTGGATATTTCAGATCCTAGCCGGGTATTATCTTGTGTGGTTGCTCGATCTTCCCTTTATGACCGCATCATAGAGCGCCAGTATGATGACCCCCACCTTCTGGTTCTTTGGGACATGGTCCGGCGAGGCGATGCCAGAGATGTGTCTATAGATGATGATGGCGTGATGAGAATGTAGGGGCGGATCTATGTGCCAAATGTAGATGGGCTTCGGGAGTTAATTCTGGAGGAGGCCCATAGCTCGCGGTACTCCATCCATCCGGGTGTCGCGAAGATGTACCAGGACCTGAGACAACACTATTGGTGGAGAAGGATGAAAAAGGACATAGTGGGATTTGTGGCCAAGTGTCTCAAATGTCAGCAAGTTAAATATGAAAATTAGAAACCAGGAGGATTACTTCAGCAACTTGAGCTTCCAGAGTGGAAGTGGGAGGGGATCACCATGGACTTTGTAGTTAGAATTCCACGGACTTTGAGAAAGTTCGATGCTATTTGGGTGATCGTCGATCGGCTGACCAAGTCAGCTCATTTTATTCCAGTGTCGACCACTTATTCTTCAGAGAGATTGGTTGAGATTTATATCAGAGAGATCGCCTGCCTTCACGGTATTCCAGTATCTATCATCTTAGACAGAGTTACGAAGTTCACATCATGATTCTAGAGGGTCGTACAGCAGGATTTGGGCACCAGGGTGGAGCTGAGCACAGCCTTTCACCCTCAGACAGACGGGCAGTCTGAGCGCACGATTCAGATTCGTGAGGATATGCTCCGTGCATGTGTGATGGAGTTTGGAGGGTCATGGGACCAATACTTGCCACTTGCAAAGTTTGCTTATAATAACATCTACCAGTCCAGCATTCAGATGGCACCTATAAGGCTTTGTATGGTAGACGGTGCCGGTCTCTAGTGGGATGGTTCGAGCAGGGCGAGGCCTGATTGTTGGGTACATAATTGGTCCAAGATTCCCTAGACAAGGTAAAGGTGATTCAAGAGATACGTCGCACAGCTCAGTCCAGGCAGAAGAGTTATACGGGCCGGAAGGTTCGTGATTTGGCATTTATGGCTGGTGATCGGGTTTTGCTTCAGGTATCGCCTATGAAGGGTGTCATGAGGTTCGAGAAGAAGGGTAAACTGAGTCTAAGATTCATTGTCCCTTTCGAGATATTGCAGCGTGTTGGGGAGGTTGCTTATGAGCTTGCCTTGCCTCCCAGCCTAGTAGGAGTTCATCTGTTACTCCACGTGTCTATGCTCCAGAAGTATCACAGTGATCCGGCTCATGTATTGGACTTCAGTTCAGTCCAGTTGGAAAAAGATCTATCTTATGTTGAGGAGCCAGTAGCCATTTTGGATAGGCAGGTCAGAAATCTCAGGTCAAAGAATATTGCATCAGTAAAGTTTCAGTGGAGCGGTCAGCCGGTCGAGGAGGCGACTTGGGAGACCGAGCAGGATATGCGCAGCCAGTACCCTCATCTTTTCACAGCTCCAGGTATGTCTTTATACTCGTTCGAGGACAAACGATTGTTTTAAGAGGGGGAGAATGTAACGAACCGGCCGGTCTTTGAGAGTTAGAGCCCCGATCCCCTAATAACTGCTTTCCCACATTTTTTCTGCTTTTGGGACTTGCCGGAGTGATTAGCTATGAAATTCGGAGAGTTTTGGGACACTTAGTCCCTAGTTTTGAGTTTAAGCCTTAGAAATCGCGGGTGGAACTGGGTGAAATGGGTCCAGAATGCAATTCCGTCAACTCTGTTAGCTCCGTTGAGTGATTTTGAGTTAGGAGCGCATCTGGAATGTGGTTTCGAGGTCTGTAGTAGAGTTAGGCTTGAATTGGCGAAAGTTAGAATTTCGGCGATTTCGACCGATAGGTGAAATTTTGATATCAAGCTCGGAATGGTATTTCTAAAGTGGTTGTAGGTGTGTAGTGTCATTTGTGACCTGTGTGTCAAATCTCATGTCATTCAGACTAGTTTTGACGTGTTTCGGCATTGTTGTGAATTTTGAAAAAATTTCTAAGTTTTTAGATTTGAATCCATGTATAATTTGTGATTTTGGTGTTAGGTGATGTGTTTTGAAGGCTCGACTAAGTTTGAATGAGGTATTAGGACTGGTTGGTATGTTTGGTTGAGGTCCCGGGGGTGTTTCGGATACTCAACGGGTCATTTTTAGCCTTGTATTGACTGCTGGTTTTCTGGTGTGAGTGCAGCAGGTTTTTCTTCATCGCGATCGCGTAGGGAAAATTTAGGCCAGTCAGGACTTAATACATCGTGATCGCATGAAAAGGAACGTGATCGCGTAGAGTAGGCAGCTTGATCATCGTGTTCGCATGGGCTAGGCCGCGTTCACGTAGAAGGAGTGAGGCAGCAGTGGAGTTGAGCTTTTGCTATTCGCGGTCTCGTGAGTCCAGTCGCGTTCGAGTAGGGTCTGAGGAGTGGTGCATCGCGTTCGCGTGAGTGTTTACCCGTTCGCGTAGAGCAAAATCTTGAGGCGAGGAATTTGTTCTTCGCGACCGCGAGGGTTCTTCCACGATCGCGATTAAGGAAAGTCTGGGCAGAATATAAATGTTCAAAATCGAAGGTTGAAGTCATTTTCCCACAAATTGGACTTGAGAGCTGGGGATTAGGTGATTCTTGGAGGAATTTTCACCTGGGAAAATTGGATTCGGGCAATTCGGAGTTTGGTACTCGTGGCAAGAACGTGATTCCGGGTTGAATTGAGCAGTCGAGCTAAGTGGCTTGCTTAACTCTATGTTGGGGACCTCCCCCTTAGGATATTGATGCTAAACATTGAGTGGGCGCCGTGTATGTGAGGTGGCGAGTACGTACACGGGCCATTATTTCAAAAATCTCATTTTTCCCTTACTAAAACACATATTGTCTTTTTTTCACTTCTATGAACTTGCTCTCATATGATATATTGTTTAGTTTAGATTAGGAAAGCATGCTTACGTTCTTAATTGCCTACTTGATTTTCTGTGCGCCATGCTTAGTTAAGCCCTTATTTGCCTTATTTGTGATTAGTATAAACGGTGTAAATTTGATGTTATGCTTGTCATTCCTCCTGCATAGCATATTTAAATTGGGACTACGGACGTATTTCGGGAGATCCCCTTGTAATGTATATTTACTTTGGGACTACGGACGTATTCTGGTAGATCTCCCTGTACTGCATATTTACTTTGGGACTAGAGACGTATTCCGGGGATCCCCCTGTACTACATATTTACTTTGGGACTACGGACGTATTCCGGGAGATCCCCATGTACTGCATATTTACTTTGGGACTATGGACGTTTTTCGGGAGATCCCCCTATACTGCATATTTATTTTGAGACGAAGGATGTATTTCGGGAGATCCCCCTATACTGCATATCGATTTGGAACTAGGGGACGTTATCCCGGGAGATTTCACCTTGTGATATACATATTGTGTTGAGCCGAGGACTCTCTTTACTATAGAACTTACATTGTTTTTTTCTTAAACTGTTTACTGTATGCATTACCTATCTATGTACTGTTTTAAATTTATTTATATAGAAATCCAGTAGAGCCTTCACCTGACCTCGTCACTACTTGACTGGAGTTAGGCTTGGCACTTACTGGGTACCAAATGTGGTATACTCATGCCCTTTCCTGCACATGTTTTTCGTGTGCAGATCCAAGTACGAGTTATCAGCCTCGTGGTTAATCGTTGCTGCTGATTCCAGTAGACCGCAAGGTATTTCTGCCCTGCACACAGAATCCTCCGACTCCCCTTCCATTCTAGCTTGTAAAGAGTTTCTTATGTACTTTCCAGTTTTCTTTTGTTAGAGCTACGGTAGTGTTAGGAGCTTGTGACTATCTGTGACATTCCGGGTCTAGGGGAGTTATATTTTGTATGAGCCGAGCGGCCAGTATGTTATTTATATCATTGCCTTTATCCCCTGTTATTTCTTGTGTTTTATTTCAGTTTTCCCCTTATAGTAGGCTTACCTAGTCGTAGAGACTAGGTACCGTCACGACACCCTCCGAGGGTGAATCGGGTCGTGACATCCAATATCATCAAGCTCACGGAAAGGATCGAGGAAGGTATCAAAAGTGGAATAGTGATAAATTTCGATTCACTACAGGCCACGAACAAAGCACTAAAATCAGGTGGCATATCAAAGAAGAAAGAAGTGGGGACAGTAATGGTTGCCCAAGGTCCGAAATCTCCATTTGTATACCAAACACCTCTACCCACATACCAACCGTCACCTCCTAGATATCATCAACCCGCTACCACCTACCATACCTATAATACCCAACCAACTTATTATCATTCACCGCCAGCTCGTCCAAACTATCAAAATCCTAGGTCCAATTTTGATCGCGAACCACCTAGACAATACACCTCTATTGTTGAACCCATCGACCAGTTGTATGAAAGATTAAAGGTAGCTGGATATGTCACCCATATTCTCACCGTGGCTATGGAAAACTCATCTCAATGGGTCAACCCGAACAAGACATGTGCGTACCATTCTGGCATGAAGGGACATATTATTGACGAGTGTTGCACCCTGAGAGACAAGATCCAAACACTGATTGATACCAAGGTCATACAGGCAGAGGAAACCGCACCCAATGTCCGTAATAATCCCCTCTCAGATCATAGAGGTGAAGAAGTCAATGTAATATAAACTGATGAAGAGTGGGATCCCGAGGGATCAATCGGACTTAGTCGGGAGGGTTATGATCCCAAGAAGCCGGCTGTCACGCTCAATCCCATTGTGGTACAGGTACAGCTGCCAGTCAAAGTNCCCTCTTCAGTTCCAAAGCTATACCTTGGGATTATGTTACCGAGGCTAGGATAAAGGGAAGGGAAAATATGGAAGAGTCTGTCGGTGCACAAGGAATGACTAAAATGGGCAGAATTTACACACCTGAGCATTTGGGAGAGACAAGTAAGCAAGCTTCCAATAAACAACTCATCATTGAAACTGGTCCGGACAACCTTTGGAGGAAAGTAAAAGCAAGGGAGTATTTTGTTGTTGATCATCTGAATAAGACTCCCGCCCAGATATCCATCTTATCGTTTTTGCAAAATTATGAAGCACACAGGAATGCTCTGATGAAGTTATGAATGAAGCATATGTGCCCAACAACATTACTAGTGGAGAAATGGCCAATATGGTGGGACAAGTGTTGGAAATCCATAAGATCACCTTCCATGAAGACGAATTGGCACCTGAAGGATTAAGCCACAACAGGGCACTGCACATCACAGTGCAGTGTAAAGATAAGTTCATTGCCAGAGTTCTGATAGACAGAGGGTCCAGCCTCAATATCTGTCCGCTGACAACTTTGAAGAGGTTGGGCAAGGGCCTACAGGAAATACGAGCAGGATCTATAAATGTGAAAGCATTCCATGGGTCACAAAGATCCACGATTTAGAAACCAACCTATGCTTGCAAATGGGTCCTACCTGGTTCGATGTTGAGTTCCAGGTGCTAGACATATCCGCCTCCTACAATCTGCTGCTGGGACGGCCTTGGATACATGCCGCTGGAGTTGTCGCATCTACTTTGCACCAAGCGGTAAAATTTGAATGGATCCATCAAGAAGTGATCATCCATGGAGATGGGAGCAACCCCATTTGCATCAGTCAGACTGTTCCGGTGATAGAACACATAAGAAAGTTAGCTGGGGAAACCTACCATCGCATCGAGCGTGTTAATGCAATCGAGAAGGATAAGTGGTGGAGTAGCAAGATAGAAATCATATTGGCATAGAAAAGGTAAGAACCTGGTAAGGGGCTTGGTAAAAATCTTCAAGGTATCTCCAAACCAGTACAGCTGAATCGCCATGGTACAACCTTCGGGCTTGGATATCAGTACACCTGGCAGTAATATCGAAATATATCACCATCGTGGCGTGGTCCATACTATCCTCTCGAGCAACCCGTGCCGCACCTGAAGCAGATCTTCCATCAGGCCGATACAATTTGGGGGTCAGAGGAAGAAGAAGCCTTGGCAGCATTGAGGAATCTGTTCTTGGAAGACGATGATATGTATTGTTTCGTAATAGTTAGGGAGGAGGAGGAAGAAGGCCTCACTATCTAGACAATGGAGAAGGGAGCATCTCTCAAGAAATGGACTGCTAAACCATCGAGGGCCCGACGTGTCCCGGGGTAGCAAGGCTGATAGCATTGTTTATTTTTTAAAATGATTTCCTCTTTGGGATTTTGTTTTAAATAGTATTTTCAGTGTCATTCAAAAACATTTTTGAAATTATTTTGTTTAACATTTTAAATGCCTTGATTTTTTATTATTACTATTTTCCGTTCATATCTTTATCCCTACAGCATTACTATTTCTTACCTTGATGAACCAACGACTGTGACATGTAATGGGACAATGCAACAGAAGGACAGTGACTCGGAAGAAATAGAAGAAGAGGATGTAATACCTGAGGAAATTGTCAGAGAAGTGGAGAACTTTGAGAACAAGCCCAAGTCCAACCTGGACGAGACCGAGATACTCAACTTGGAAGACTCCGAAACCGTCAAGGAAACCCGCATAAGCATCCATTTGTCACCCGTCAAAGAAAGAAGAATAAACTCGGTTCTTGAAAGAATATGATGATATCTTTGCATGGTCATACGATTATATGACAGGGTTGAGCACATCCATAGTGGCTCACAAGTTAACTACAAATCCAATGTGTCCGTCAGTGAAGCAGAAACTTAGGAAATTCAAGTCAGACATGAGCCTGAAAATCAAGGAAGAAGTTACCAAGAAGATCAAAGCCAAGGTCCTCAGGGTACTTGAATATCCAACTTGGTTGTCCAACATTGTACCGGTTCCAAAGAAAGATGGGAAAGTTAGAGTCTGTGTTGATTATTTGGATCTAAATAGAGCAAGTCCCAAGGATGATTTCCCGTTAACAAATATACACATTTTGATCGACAATTGCACCAAGCATGAACTCCAGTCCTTTGTAGATTGCTTCGCGGGTTACCATCAAATTTGGATGGACGAAGAAGACACAGAGAAAATAGCCTTCATTACACCATGGGGAGTATATTGTTACAAAATGATGTTGTTCGGTCTAAAGAATGTTGGGACCACCTACATGAGGGCTATGACAACGATCTTCCATGATATGATACATAAAGAAATAGAGGTATATGTTGACGACGTCATCACCAAATCCAAGAGGGATACAGATCACATAGCAGATTTGAGGAAATTCTTTGACCGGGTACGGAAGGACAATCTAAAGATAAGATCCCGCAAAGTGTGCATTCGGGGTTCCTGCCGGAAAATTGTTGGGATTCATCGTCAGTCGCCGAGGAATAGAGTTGGACCCGTCAAGGTTAAATCCATCCAGGAATTACCACCACCAAAAAGCAAGAAGGATGTGATGAGTTTTCTTGGGATGCCTCAACTACATCAGTCATTTCATAGTACAGTCCACAGTAATATGGGAGCCAATTTTCAAAATGCTGAAGAAGGATGCCGCAACCAGTTGGACCGGGGATTGTCAAAAGGATTTTGACAAAATCAAGGAATATCTATCCATAACGCTAGTCTTAGTCCCGCCAGAGCCTGGTAGACCACTACTACTCTACCTTGCAGTGTTAGATGGAGATTTCAGTTGTGTTCTAGGACAGCATGACGAGACGGGAAGAAAGGAGCAGGCCATATATTACTTGAGTAAGAAGTTCACTCCATATGAAGAACGGTACTCTCTGATAGAATGCACTTGTTGCGCTCTAACTTGGATGGCTCATAAGCTAAGACATTACTTCTGTGCATATACTACCTATCCCATATCAAGGATGGATCCCCTGAAGCAAATCTTTCAGAAACCCATGCCTACTGGGAAGCTGGCCAAGTGGAAAATCTTACTATGCGAGTTTGACATCATCTATGTAACTCAGAAAGTAGTCAAAGGACAAGCATTGGCAGATCATCTTGTTGAAAATCCTGTAGAAGGAGAGTACGAACCCCTAAAACGTATTTTCCTGCTGAGGGGCAGAATTTTCTTGTAGGCAGCCCTGTGGGTTTGGTCACAATTCAATAAAACTTCCATTTTTCCCACAATCAGAAACTGGGGCAGAATTTTGTGGAGGACCCTTAAAATTCCGAAGCAAGTTCAGCCAACCGTAGCATATGAAATGGTGAGAGAGGTCATCCATATAACTGGGACAGAATTTTGAGGAGGGCCCTCAAAATTCTATAGCAGAGGAAGTCGCAATGTCTCTAATAATGCCACAGCTACCGGTTCATCTAACTAATTTCTAAACTACATATTACTATGTCTTTGAAAACTATACACGCGTGCTTTTCAAAAGAAACTTTACTTTTAGCCAAATGCTACCCCTGATAACTTGAGCAGGATCCTCAGACAGAACGGAGCAAATCGAGCAAGAAAATACACGAACCAACCTCCCCCCGCAAAACTCACAAATTTTTTTTAGATGCAGGATTATGTCATCATGATAAGCGTCGTCGCAACAACACAATCTCTATGCACGAAACACATTGTCAGCTAAGAATACTTCACTTTACTTTTCTCTTTGCATGAGACTAAGCCCTGTCTCAAATCACTTGCATGAGGCTAAGCCCTGCCTCTCTACTTGCATAAGGCTAAGCACAGCCTTCTCTATGCATGAGACTAAGCCCTGTCTCAAATCACTTGCATGAGGCTAAGCCCTGCCTCTCTACTTGCATAAGGCTAAGCACGGCCTTCTCTTTGCATGATACTAAGCTATGTCCCAAATCACTAGCACGAGGCTAAGCCCTACCTCTCTACTTGCATAAGGCTAAGAACAGCCTTCTCTCTGCATGAGACTAAGCCCTGTCATAAATCACTTGCATAAGGCTAAGCCCTACCTCTCTACTTGCATGAGGCTAACCGCTGCCTCCCACTTGCATAAGGCTAAGCACAGCCTTCTCTCTACATGAGACTAAGCCCTGTCTCAAATCGCTTGCATGAAGCTAAGCCCTGCCTCTCTACTTGCATAAGGCTAAGCACAGCCTTCTCTATGCATGAGACTAAGCCCTGTCTGAAATCACTTACATAAGGCTAAGCCCTTCCTCTCTACTTGCATGAGGCTAAGACCTGCCTCCCACTTGCATAAGGCTAAGCACAGCCTTCTCTTTGCATGAGACTAAGCCCTGTCTCAAATCACTTGCATGAGGCCAAGCCCTACCTCTCTACTTGCATAAGGCTAAGCACAACTTTCTCTCTGCATGAGACTAATCCCTGTCTCAAATCACTTGCATAAGGCTAATCCCTGCCTCTCTACTTGCATGGGGCTAAGCTATGGCCTCCCACTCGCACAAGACTAAGCATTGCCTTCTCTCTGCATGAGACTAAGCCCTGTGTAAAATCACTTGCATAAGGATAAGCCCTACCTCTCTACTTGCATGAGGCTAAGCCCTACCTCCCACTCACACAAGGTTAAGCACAGCCTTCTCTTTGCATGGGACTAGGCGCTGCCTCGAATCTCATACGAGACTAAGCACTGTCTCATTCTTGCATTATTCTCTTTTATCGGGCTAAGCTCTGCTCTCAACTTCACACAAGACTAAGCTTTGTCTTGTTACCTTTATCATCATGTCTCTGCATCCCATGGGCTGAAATATAGGCAACTTTTATTAAGGCATCATAGTTTAAAGGCACCATCCTCATAGCCGGAAGACATCATGCCATGGCCTAAGGATCCCTCAAATTTGCACATCATTATTCAAAGGCGTCATGGTTCGGAGGCACCATCTTCATGGCCCGAGAATATCATGTCATGGCCTGCGAATCCCTCACCGCAACTCATGGCCTGGGACAGCACGGTCTAAGGACGTCATCCTCACTGTCCAAAGACAATCTTCACGGTCTGAAGGGAATTTACATCATGTTTGAATTTATGCAATAATATATACATATGTGCCCGCATTATGCTTTTGCAGATTTGCAGGTGACCCAGTGGGTAACAGTTATCCCAACTGGAGCAATCCCGCTCCAGTTCCATCAAATCATTTCAAACTTGACCATTCACCCGTAACTGTTTCAAACCCAAGTAATCCTACTCAAAACCTTTTGTTCGTTCTTGCGATGACTCTATCGGTTTATTCCACTGTTGGATCCAGAACTACACATGACCTGATTCCTGTAAAACCAGGATATGTAGGCAGCTCGAAAACTGGAGTGCGGTCCATATCTTTCAAATTGCGCTATTCGGTCAAAATTGGTCATCATGTCTTTACCCGACAACTCTTTCATCCTTCCCGGGTGAAGAGGGTCAGTCGTCGATATCCAATTTTTCTCATATATATTTTATAAATACATATATACTTTCAAAATAGTGCATGAGCATCAACCAGCATTTTTCCATAATTTTTAAAGGCTTTTAATCAATTTGTTCCGGCATTATTATTATCTAAATAATTATTAATTGCATATAAATACTTTTATAATGATTTATTATTTAATTTTCATCATTTTTATTCATATTAAGCTTTAAACATTTTATGTACAATTATATTTGCATCGTTAGGCTATAATTGCAATATTTCGCAATAATAGCCACATATATGCATAATTACCTTATTTACACAGATAAATGACCTTTATATTTTTATAATTTTAAATAATTATTTCAAATCATTTTCATGCACAAATGACATTTTTATTATTTATTAATCATTTTTATAAATTATTTTTTATCTATTTAATTAGGTATTTAAAATCTAGCCCTTTTTTAATTAATTTCGGACCTAGCCCTACCTCATACAACCTAGCCCATTACCCTAGCCCAATAAACTAAGCCCAGTACCCAAATACCCATACCCGTTTAAAACCAAGACCCAATCCCCTTTTAAATCATAGTCGTTGATCTCTGAAGATCAACGGCTCAAACACCTCCACCCCTTTTTAATTAACCCATCCGCCCCTAACCCTAATTCATTCCCACCAAACGACGCCCATGTTTCTCTCATCTCTTCCTCTTCTCCTCTCAAAACCCTAAGCCGCTGTCATCCAAAATTACTCCCCTAATCCCGCCTCTAATGAGATTCCCTCCTCGCTCCTTACCATATTGACCCCTCCTCCCTACTAGCTACCCGTTGATGGTGTTACATGATTGTTTGCCTAATATGACAAGCAGAATCGAACCAAAATTGGTTCAAATCCTTGTTGCATATTCTGTCTGTGTTCATCACTTGCTCTTTTGTAAGTACGATTAATTTCCGTGTCTCATTGATTCTTACTTAACCCTAAGGTTAGGGTTTTCAGATCCCCTTTTGATTCAAACAAAAACTGGTTCAAGCCTTAATTAGAAGTACTATCCCGTCTATATCCGTGCTATTATGCATGAATCTGTCTATTTTTGGTTGAGTCTTTTACTTACCCTAAAATTAGGGTTCAAATCTTTCCAGATCTGAGACTATTTTTATTTTTGTTTTAGTATTCTCCTTTAATGTTTCATCTCTGTGTATCTATTATGGTTTTCCTTTATTATTCCTGACTGATTTTACGTACCTTAATTATTTTCGTCTATATGACTGTGTATTTCCCCGCTTATTTTCTAGGGTTTCGATTATTTAATCACTTTTCTTTTAATGTTTCTGTCTATCTACCTTTAACCATAATCGTTAATTGCTAACTAATTTTACTTACCCTGAAATTAGGGTTTGAAATCAGTCTTTCATTTTTTACAGTAGTGGTATTTCCTTATTTTTTGTTCGATTTACCTGTTCTTGCCTTATTTGGTCCGTCGTTTGATTGTTAATTTATTCTATTTTCCTTAACCTAAGTAGTATTGGCCTGATTTTATGTTATTATGTTCTATTAATTGATTGAAGCCGACTCCAATTGGTTCTGAGAATTATTTTTCATCCCTTAATTGTGTATGATTGACTTATTACCTTATTTGTCTGCTTAATTCAGTGTTATTTAAACCATTTCTCCCTCTCCCCTTAGACAGACTGGAACTCTCATACTCTCTCAAAAAAAAACTTAAGCTCTCTTGTTCTCTGGTGTTCTGATTTCTGTGCTAAGTGTCTCTTGTTTTGGCCGGTTGAAAGCCAAGGCCAAGTTATTTTGGGATTAACATGTTGTGGCATATTTACTTTCTTTATCACTTAACTGAAATGCCTGAACCTTTGTAATTTCATTCTTTATGCTTTGCTCGACTAGCATGCTTTAATTACCAGTATGATTCTGTCTTTTACATTATTCTATGATCCCATTTAGTAACACTGTTAATTTAGGATTAAGTTATTTTGAATAATATGAATCCTCTCATAAGTTAGCCTAAGGTTTGATTTGTTTCATGCACTGCTTGTCAATTTTATACCTATTCTGAACTTTGCACACCATGAATATGTAATCAGTCAACTTGTTGCTTACCCCTCCCCCCTGCTCTGTCTGTTTATTTCATGTACTTGTTCAATTCAATTGTTTGTCAATTTGTTTCTTAACTCCTCTACCATGTCTGTTTATTTCATGTATTTGGCCAATTCAATTATTTGCCTAACTGCTTCAGTGATGAAGCCATGATCGTCTTAAGTACTAGCATGAGTATTTATCTTAACTAGACTTCAATTTATTTGAGCTATGTGTTTGAGCATGAATTATGTTTGTTTTTTCTTGGTGCAGTTCTGCCTGCAACTCTATGTTCTGAATCATGTTTCTTCTGAATCCAACTGTTTTTTTAAAACCTTCCCCTTCTCCCTTTCATGTACTGATTTTAAAACTCCACTCCTAGTCCCTTAGGTTCTCAACCACCCCAGTGTGAACACTGCCTAGGGTACACATGAGACTCCTCTGAACTCTGACACAATGGGGTCTGGTTTTCCAATCTCTTATGAATTGCTTTCTGAATGTGTGGTTCTGGTGTGAGCATTGCCCGGGGTCCCTGAGGCCCTTGGGAACTTTGACACACTGGAAACCTGTTTCCAATGGACTGTGGAGGAATCACTGTATTGTTGTTATTGCGGAAGGCCTGGTTCCCAGGTTTATTTGGGCCTATGAAGGCTCCCTATAGTGTAATTATTACCATTAATTAATTTATTTAATATTATGGGCTGTAATAACTCTGTAATAACAAATTTGGGGATATTTAGTGAAGCTGGGGGGTTTTACTTAGATCTTTGTTAAAATAGTTTAGAAATCTTGCCTATAGGACTTTTACGACCATTTTGATCCTGTATTTTACATTTTCATACAACAGATTCTGCTTATAGGACTTTCGTTTAATTCTGTACATTAGAAATCCTGTTCATAGGATCTCTACATGTTTTCAACAAACTTGCATTAGCAATCATGCCTATAGAACCTTGTTGTTTGAGCTAATTATCTTCCATGACAATCTATTTAAATTCTGCCCATATACAGTTAATAGATATCATGCCTATAGGACTAAAATCAGTTTCAAACTTAGAAATCCTGCCTATAGGGTTTAAAAATTCAGAATTTAGAAATCATGCCTATAGGACTAAAATCAGTTTCAAACTTAGAAATCCTGCCTATAGGGTTTAAAAATTCAGAATTTAGAAATCATGCCTATAGGACTAAAATCAGTTTCAAACTTAGAAATCCTGCCTATAGGGTTTAAATCAAACTTGCGATAGATATCATGTCTATAGGACTAAAACCAGTTTCAAACTTAGAAATACTACCTATAGGGTTTAAAAATTCAGAATTTAGAAAGCATGCCTATAGGATTGAAAAAGAATAAAACCTGTCTTTATAAGTTAAAATCAGTGCTACACTTAGAAATCATGTCTATAGGTCTATAATCAACAAGCTTGCAGAAATCATGCCTATAGGATTCTGTCGATCGATTCTGAATTCAATCACTTAGACAATGTATTCGTAGGACTTAATAATGATTCTGGGTTTATAATTGTGACTTATTACTGCCTGAAGTGCGCAGATTCATGTTGAATAAAGTCAGTAGGAAAAAAAAATCGATCTTAATGCTCGCCTTAACAAAAGCTGTCTCTGCACTCTGTTTTCTCACATAGATATCCTGCCTATAAGATTCCAAAGTTAATAAAGTTTGTTGATTCAATTGAGTGCTTTTATTGTCTATGTATGGAGGTCAATGTGAGCCCATACTTGTTCTTTATCTGAAAGTCCTATTTGTTTTTGTTTGTCGCCTAGATTTCATATTTTTAAGTAATATAGGTTGGTCTAGAACTATCCCAAATAGAGTTCCTAATACCTCCAGGGCCATAGGAAAGGGACGGGTAGTGCACGCATAAGGAACGAGCTAGAAATTACTAGAACGCTTAAGTAACAACTTAAAGATAGTAATTGGGTAGTAAGGAGATGATAGTCCATGTGTTGAGTACTATGAGTAACACCCCGACTTGAGGGAGTTACAAAGTATTCTTATACAGTATTTGAAACTTTATTATTCTTAATGTCCATGTTTAATTAATTACCCAGCATAAACAAGTTTTGTTTACAAAATATATACAATCCATCTTAAAAGGCTTATTTGTGTCTTCAATCAAGGGATTTAGTTACACCATTTTACTTTTTTCTCTTCTCTCCCCTCTTCTCTCCAGCAAACCGTTATTTTTCTATGCTTCTAGGGGTAATCGATCACGCATCAAATATTTATGCAAGGTTTTCAAAGATTACAAGATTATCAATTGTTTTTCGTTGGTTAATTAGTGCCAATCAAATGCAACATAATATTTTTGCTGTTGGTTTTGACAGAATTAAACAGTTCTAAATAAATTGTTGTCTCAATTAATTAAGTTGGTAAATAAATTCACTTATTTTTTACGGTTCTTCTAAGGAGGGTTGTACATATTGTTTTTAGGAGATATAGCAAAAGTCGAAACTGATGATTGGCGTTGTTGAAAACTGATGATTTAGTGATTTTAAGAAATCACTTCGTAGTATCTCTCGCGTGGTTGTGAAACCATCAGGTGATTGTATACCAATTTGAACCTTGTACAATTGTAGCAGCCATTTTTGAAAACACCATTTGACTTTCGCCCATTTGAACCATCCGCTATCGATGTTAGGACCCCCCCCCCCCATACTCCTGTTTAAAAATAAGTTAAATCTTGTATGTGTCCAAATTGTTTTCCTTCCTTATTTTTAGACTAATTCGCTTAATTTAAGTTCGGTCGGGACCCACCGTTTATGGACCTCGAGGGGTTCCTAACACCTTCCCCTCAAGGTAACTTGAACCCTTACTCGACCTTTGGTGATGTAGACTAGTCAAACAAAGTTATCTGTAAATAGGTGCCCTAAGGCACCTTAAAAATTGTTAGGTGGAGACTCTTCTTTTTAATACCCATCTCAAAAGGAGTTGTCAAATATCGAAACTCGATTTCGCGAGAAAAAAGGGGCACGACACTATTCACTGTAGCATGTACTCGAGACCATCTGTGATAGCCAATATCGTGTAAGTATGCTTTAACACGCGGGTCAATCTCTTCAATCTTTGACATTCATTCATTAAATTCATCAAGTGTGCATGATCACGCCGTGGCAAAGTACAATTCTCTTAACTTTAGATGACCCTTCTTGAACTTTGACCTTATCTTTGTCCAAATATACCACATGAAAGAATAATGTGAAATTTCGGGATAAACAATAGATGTTGCCTTCAGATACTCTCATTCTGATGCGAAACAACACACATATTTGGTTTTTCACCATATGCATGTTTGAATTGATCAAAAAACCACTTTCATGATGCATCATTTTCTGAATCAACAAGAGCATACGCAACTGGTAATATGTTACCTATCATATGTTGCAAAAAGAAATTCAATTCCCATCATAAATATGTAGAGGAAGAAATATACATACAAACTACAAATTTTCAACAATATATCTACAATAAATCTACAATACATGCTGCATCCATTGTTCTAGTTGTTAGTATTATTCCCCTGTAAGCTGACTTCAAGAAGGTCCCATCAACTACTACAACTGGCCTACAATATTTCAAACCGTTGATTGACATACTAATCGCAACAAATGCATACAAGAAACAGTCATCATCGGTCTTCTTCAATTTAACTACCGACCCCGGATAAGTCTTCTCCAGAATATACAAATAACTAGGCAATCAGCTGCAGGAATCAGCAGGATGACCTCTCAAAAACTCCAAAGTCTTTTTCTTTGCCCTCCAAGCTTGCATGTATGTAAGTTCACACCATGTTCAGATAACATATCAGTTTGTATGTCTTTTGGTGTGTAAATTGTCTTAGGATCAGCATATTTTGGTATACCATGCTACCCACTACCATGGCAGTAGGTTTGCGTTGTATGTATGTATTGTCCATCAAAGAGCATGTGTGCAAGTTGTTGAATTTCCGAACCTTGAACATTCCTGAATCATTTATGTTGGTGGACTTAAAGTGCTATGTACAATTTTTCCGAACACATACCAAGCAGTAGCTACAGAATAAATACAATTTAAACAATTGTATGAAAAATGTAGATTAAAAAAAATAGTTTGTTTAAGCATGAACATAGTATATTTAACAATTCATATACAAAAAAATTACAAACTACCTACAATTTGTATACAAAGATATCACAAACACTGAAGTAAAAAAATACAAATAAACTACAAATTAACCAAAACATGATTTTTGACCATTGATCTGTTCCTACCTTCTAGCATATCTTTTCACCCTAAATTGGAACTTGTTCATGACAGAATAGTGCTTCATTGCACTAGCAATTGTTTTCTTGTCTTTGTATACTTGGCCTACTTCAATAACATTTGGTGTATTTTCTGTTATGATTATACTTTCATATTCCACTATCCCCAGAGATGTTAGCATATCAATTAACTTCATTGTTCCAAATGAACCTGCAATCAATTAAAGTTAAATACAGTTATGAACTATATTGTAGATATTTTGTAGTAAAATTGTAGAACAAATGAAATCCAATACTTATATTAATCTATACATGTTATGTAGTTTTTTGTAAAAATATTGTAGAACAAATTAAACTCAATACTAATATATATCTACACAGGTTATGTAGTTTTTTTATAGAAATAATGAAGAACAATTGTAGAACAAATGAAATTTAATAGTTATATTGATCTACAGATGTTATGTAGTTTTTTTGTAGAAATATTGTAGAAAATTTGTAGAACATTGAGATATAAACAAATTTCGCTACTGATATAACAGATCAAACCTGCAATTATGTTCGAATTAGAGGTACTCAATTCCAAATAGAAACCACGCACTGTTATACATAGAGGATACATTCTTAAGCTTTTATTTTCCTTTTTCGTCTCCATGTATACTCAAACTCCCATATCGTTCCTAATTTTCATTGGAGGACAATATTCGTTGACAATGTATTTGATTTCGATTACTTTTTCCGATGTATCAATCGTTAGATGCTCTGCGATTGTAGAATTCAATTGGCTATAATTTGCATCTTCACTGACTACAATTCCATCAATATGAAAATCTTTGTATCTCCCAAAGCTATCCCAATTCCCACTTAGTTGAAGCATAATAGCTATTTTCGACATTTTACGCGTGATTCAGTATAATTGTAGCTAATTTATTCAATTTTTCTTGTGAAACCAGAATATACCGTGAAAACAGAGTAGTTTTGAAAAATAGAGTGCCGAAATTGTGAGATAAACGGGCTTAATTAATGGCGAGTACTGTGTTGAAGAAAATCTCGGAAGAAATCTTTACTATCCCAAATTCCCGCGCCTAAAAAAAAGGAATGTTACAGCTGAAAGGATTCTGTTTTAATTGAGTTGTATATATTTTGTAGGAAAAATATGTCCATGGTGGGTAATATGTAAAACATGGACATTTTTGGTAATATAGTTTCATACATGGTATAGGAATGAAAAAATCCCTAATTTTAAGGGAGAATTACACTCCTTATCACTTGGCTCAATAGCCCATAAAAAATGGCCCATGTTTAAAGTCATTACCCAGTATGGCCAGGTTGTATATAATGTGAAAATTACTTTTCACTCATTAACCCACTCCTTTTAATTTTTTTTTCCTTTCTCTGTTCTTCTTCTCCTCGTGTCCCAACTTTGCATCCCAAACTTTCTCCATCATTGTTATTCTCCATCAACGCTCCTCCAGATTCAAAGTCGATAATCACTATTTGGATAAGAAGAAAAAATAATACATAAAAGAATTAGTTTTTTGGAGTCATATGAAGATCACTTCCTTCAATGGACTGGAAAGAACTGTGTTTGCACTAAAGAGGTTCACTTGGTAAGTTGTTGGATCACCAAACTAGAAAGAAAGCATTGGCATGGTCTCAGTCTTATCCTCATTCCACGTGTAATTCTAATTCCAGTGGTTGATTAAAAACTTGGAAAATAGAAGTCACCATTAAAAGTGTTTCAAAGCTTTGATTTCAAAAATTGCGTTTTTTGATTTGTTAGTTGTTTGGATTGGGTGTTGTCCCAATTGATTGGAATCATCAAGGGGAGTTCACAACTTAAATTTGAAGTGTTGTGGAGTAGATTTAAGCTAGATTTCAGAAGATCCCAAGAAAGAAAAAGAACATATGAAGTTCCATTGATATGATTCATCTGTATAATAATGTATAAAATTATATAAATAGTATATAATAATGTATAAATAACTCTCATACACAATAATACATTATTTACATGTATTTGGTAAATTTCGCATATTTTCTTCTTCTTCTACATGTATATACATAGGGATCACGAACTTGTTTTTACAGTGCTTATACATCTTTATACATTTTTATATAATTATATACATAATATACCTCTTTGTATAAAAGTGTATAATGTCGTATAAAAGTGTATAACCATCTCTGACAAACTTCTTATACGATTTCACTTGCAATTCTTGTTCAAAACTAGTCCCTCAAATGACTTCAAACTTTGTATACAACCTATTTAAATTATTTCTAATAAGTTCAAACAATATCCCCTCCAAATTTCTCACAAAATCATATTTAAAATTTAACAAGATTAGTATTGAAGAAGAAGAGATTTTAGATTTTTTGCGTCTGTTTTTGTATTTTTGTAGATGAGATAGGTATGTATAAACTTGAGGAAAAAATGAGAATGAAAACTTAAGGATCTTTTACGCCAGAAGATCTGGAGAATAAAAGAAAAAAAAAGAAAAAAAGATTCGGATATGAATTTATTGATATTTGGCGATACATTTATAAATTTGTAACTGGGTTAAAATACCGAAAGGCCAGGAACTGACATACTCGTATTACTTATTATGCCAAGTAATTTCATACTTACATAGAAGGGGGCAACTCTGAATTCCGCAACATATGGATCTTCATAAAATAATAAAACAGCCAAAGAATCTATCACTAAGTAATCTATTTTGTCATGTTTAATGCATGCTTCAAGGAAATCCAAAGTCTTTACATTGGCTATGGCACAGTACACGATAGAATCAATTCATAGGCCAAATAAGGAATTAACATAGACGATTTAACTGTGCCGCCGAGACTACGTAAACACTAAACACCTTTAATAATGGTCAATTTTTCAGAGAAAGGACATGATCTGTTCCCCATTGAATTATCTATTATTATGATTTACGAAGTAAAATCGTACGAAAAGTAAACATAATAGGTTTTCAACTCCAAATAAAAACAGGAACATCTACGGTAACAGAAATATGAAATCAGATCCTTTAGTTATACAGTACTGGATCCAAAATCAAATTTGAGTCGTTTCAAAACACTAACCAACAGGCTAAAGCCAGACTCTAATATCACGATGTAGAATTTAAATACACACATCAAGCCATCGCAGTGAAATATTAATAGAAACGTAACTTCAACCATGATTGTGAATTGCCTTAGAAGAACCTTTACAGAAAACTTAGAGCCTTCTAACCTGTGTCTATCGTAGGATATCAGATTGATGAAATCACATGCGTATTTACATGTAGTTTAGGGACTCTTAGACAAATACTTTGGCCCTAGGGACTCTTCCATAAATTACGGTTGCCCTAACGACTACTAATAAAATATTTCTTTCATCAAAGAAACTAACATATATGCATAACTACATAATATTATCTGATATATTATTTCTTTGGAAGATAAGGTAAATAATTTATTACCTTATATGTGGGTCACATTAAAAGTCTCTAAAAGAGACAGTAATTTACTACCACAAAAATCTTAAATAGCTTAATAGTCTATTTGGCCAAACTCCAAAAAACTGCTTATTTTAAAGGAGTTTTTACCTAACTATACTATATTAGAAATTTATTTACTATTGTCCTTTGGGTTCCTTAAAAATGATAATATGTATCTATATTTACTATTTATTTACAAAACTATGATAAAGAATGATCCCTTAAATGTAGGGATTAATTTAAGGGAGCACGTCTATCAGCAAAATTATCACCCTAATATCATGATTTTCTTCCTAATTTCAAAAGATTTCAAAATCATTCTCTCCTTCATCCAAATCAACCAATACCTCTCTTTTTCACACAAATCAAGCTTCTATCTCTCTAAAACTGTAGCGTCATATATTTTTTTTGAATCAATTCCACTAACAATCATGAAAAAGTTTTAACTATTGACAAATCTTTCGATATTTATCTCTAAAATTGCAGTATCATGGGGTTTACTATTAACAATCATTAAAAAGTTTCGAAACTTCAAATTCGATATTCGGATATTATGAATTTGTGATTTCTTTGGATTGGGTGTTCTTCCAAACGATTGAAAAATATCATTTAGAGCTTATATCTCGATTTTAAGAGTGACGGGTTAAGTTTAGAGTTAGTTTTAGCTAAAATTTTATATTGAAACTCAAAGAAGAAGTTTCAGAATTGTATCACGATTGTATGATAATTGTATTTGATACTTTAATGCCTAATGCAATTTTGATACAATACTAATACAATTATAATACAATATAAGTTTAGAGTTGATTTTATGTGGATATTTTAGATTGAAACTTGAAGAAGATAAGATCAAAACTGTATAACTATTTTTTAGAATTGTATCACAATTGTATATCACAAATTTGTATCTAACTTGTACTTGATACATCAATACTTAAAATGATACCTGGTACAATACTGATACAAGTACAATACAGTCTTATATTAGAACTATATCAGTTTTTATTTAGAATAGTAACATCTATGGGTAGAAATTTTTCAGATTCTCTTTGATTTTTGCGATGGATCTTCAAAATTGTATAATATTCCTTTTTGAGAAAATGGCAGCGTAAGAAACATTTCTTTGGTTCCATTTTAATGGCGAGTACGACTTTATTTTTTCTTCCACATTATCCATTTGTGTTTTTCTAGAGGCTTCTTATACCAGTAGCAAAAAATTTGTATTGAATTTTTGAGAAATTGGAAGAAAATTTGGTGAAATAATATTGGAAGAAGAATTTACTTCCAGAACTGCATAGAAGAAGAGGGAGAGAGGAGAATAGAGAAAAAAAAAAGGAATGGATATAATTCATACCCTTAATTGAAGGTACTTTTTGAAAACCACAAAATTTAGAGAAAATAGGTAAATAAATTTTTAATATAATATAGGAAACACTCCCTATTTTAAAAAGTGCTTTTGTAAGAGGTGCTTAAAATACTTTAATAAAAAGCAGATTGTTTTTTGGCTAATCAATTTGGAAAACACTTTTGCCAATATTGGAGCAGCAATTGTGGTTGGCCAAGCTTTCAAAAGTGCTTTTTGTAAGAGATGCTTTCCGAAAAGGCAGAATACATCGGCAGACCATCAAACTTGTCGTCATTTTTCACTTTAACACTTTTTTCTTGACTATGTTCCACCTGAACCCCATAACAAGGTTACTATTGTGCCACTTAGACACAAAAAACATACGGGGCACCATGCGTGGGAATCACATATGTGTAGCGCGTGAGGGCTCTAAAAAAAGTTGAGATGGACTATTCCAACGGTAATCGGTAATAAACCCCACCCACGTTATTTTTTCTTGTTTTTAACCCCTTTCTCCATTGTTATCTTCTCCCAAGCCCTAAAAAGGCTCTAATTTCTCTCGATTTCAATTGAGCTAAATTATTCATCAAGAACTGAAAATCGGACCTTTTTTTTTTCAATTTGAAAAACTCCATCCTCCTTAGTCGAATTATTTACGTAATCTTTCCAGCTTCATCTCTTAATTTCTGTCGAACAAAGTCCCAAAATACCGAAATTGTTGAATATTGTTGATGTGGTCGTCCATGTGAAATGAAAATTTCATGGAGTGTTGCTAACCCAGGAAGAAGGTTCTTTGTATACAAAATTAGAAAAGTAAGTCTATTCCTCAACAAATTCTTTATATGAATTTTCTGCCATTGATTTATATCAAGTTTTTTTTTGAAGGACAATGGAGGATGTAAATATTTTAGATGATTTGAGGACGAGTTTCCTGAGCAAGCGAATAGAGTTATATGGGATTTGTTAAAGAGAGTGAAGGCATTTGATCAAGAGAGAGATCAAGCAAAAAAATGGAGGAACACAATGATGTTTGTTGTTGTTGTGGCGTTAATGATATGGCTTTATTCATGTTCTTGCTCATGTTGATGGATTGAACCTTGTTGATGGACTGAACCAAGTTTCTAGGAAAATGCAATTGTAATTTACGCGAGTTAACTGGGGAAAATGCAATTGTAATCTGGGAAAATATTCTTGCTCTAATTTTGTTCATTGTTGTTGTACTTGGGATTGTAGGGATCATATTTGTGTAATTGATACTCCAAAATCAATACAATGTATCTTTGTTTCTGCCTTACTTTATTGCTTAAAATTGGTGTTACAAATACTCTATGTAGAGAAGTAGTGGAACAATTCTGCCAAAAGCTACTTAGTGAAACAAAACTACACTCTAACACCTGAGTAAGTTTTTAACAAAAATTACATTCAACAAAAGAAGTTATGACTATTACATAAAAGTGCAGCATAAACTTGAAGAAGTGTTGCCTATTACATAAAGAAGTTTTTTGACAAAAACTACATTCAACAAAAGAAGTGTTGCCTATTACATAAAAGTGCAGCATAAACTTGAAGAAGTGCTTCCTATTACATAAAGAAGTTTTTTAACAAAAACTACATTCAACAAAAGAAGTGTTGCCCATTACATAAAAGTGCAGCATAAACTTGAAGAAGTGATGCCTATTACATAAAGAAGTTCTGCCTATTACAAAATAAGTGTTGCCTATTACATTCAACTTGAAAAAGTGTTGCTGGTCACTATTTGTTTTTGGCTAGTTTATCCATGATCACTTGAGTTGAAGACTGAGATGGTGCTTGTGTTCCAACTTGGTTCCTTCTACTTGTACTTATTTGCTGCAGTTGCGAAGTAGTAATTGCTTCTCTCCCATTCCACCTAAGTCCTAGCAGCCTAATTCCATCATCCAGATTCACATTTGTGTTGCTCCTTACTCTAGTCCCATGGTTAACAACCCTTTCACTTGACAAACCAGGCTGCAATTGGCATAAATAAGAAAGCCAATCAAAAACCTAAGTAACCAGGCTAAAATAACTATAAACCAGGATGCAAAGCCAATCAGAAGCCTTACATTAAGTACTATCCTTCCAGTCCCTGTGTTAGTTTAGCATCCAAAGCCAACAGTTCTTGCCCTTTTTTCTCTTGAAGTAGCAGATGATTCTGGAGGTTCCCTTTCCCTTTTCCCAGCAGAAGAAGATCCTCTTGCTGATTTTGGTTTTGGGGATCTTCCCCCGGGAGTAGTTTGAGGGAGTGCATCTGGAAATGCACCTTTTGTAGGTCTAATAGTTGCACTTGGTGCCTTTGCTCTTTTCTTAGGAACAGTTGTTGTTGTGTTATCACAGACTGAACTCCTTTGAGTTGGTTGACTTGATTGAGTTCCTTGTGCTTCTTGTCTACTTGAAGACCCTCCAGGTGCACTCTAAATTGAATAGATACATACAGTTAATTTAAGCTTAAATGATTAATATAAAGCTAGATAAAAACATATCATACCTTTACTCTACATGTTTTTTTGTTGTGGCCTACTTGATGATAATGTGAACATGTCATCTTGACTCCATTTTTGGACAGCTTTCCCCATTTCTTCTTAGGTTCATTCATGTCCTTCCTTCTGTTTGTTTTTGGGGTCTGTCTGGCATTGGCTTTGGAGCTGGTGGTTCAATGGTAGGATGATTACTCTCAGGCCACATATTCATGTTAGGAATTGGTTGAATGAAATGTTCATAAGCCTTCAGAAATTTTTCCTTTGTGGACCAATGCTCCACATATTGATCTGGATCATCTTGTATGTGATAGTATGCACACACATCATGTTCACATGGTATTCCTCTCAACCTCCAAAGTCTACTACTACAAGTCTTCATCCTAATATCAACTATAAACTCAAATCTCCTTTTTTGACTTCAAACTGATCCTGCCCATTCCATATAACTTGACACTCCAAGTCCTTATTTTCTTCTAAGATTAGCCTAAAGATGGCAAACGGGTCGGGTTGACCCGTAACCGGACCGGCCCAGACCGGTTAAAACCGGAATCGGACCGACCCAGTTCTTAGGGGGCCGGGTGGGCTGGGTAGGGGGGTTAGAGGGGATTGGTCCGTTTAATTATTTTGAAACGGGTAACCGGACCGATAGTGAACCGTAATCGTGTACCGGTTTAACCGGCCCGGCCCGGTACAACGGCTATTTTTTTTTTAACATGTGGGGCCCACTGACCGTTGGCA